>CM039680.1:146391448-146612602 GCA_022537955.1 Schmidtea mediterranea | reverse complement strand
AGTAGTTGAGAATGTACCAGGCATCGCCCCGTAGTGTTTTTGGGGGTCGTGAAATGAATTAGATTTTGTCTTGTATGGTCTTTCCCTTATATGTTAAGCCTTCATGCTGAGTTACTCGTGTGAAAAATAAAGACGAAAACAAATACATAGACAGATTGAAAGAATGATCCAGAACACAACTTGTAAAGGTTGATTTACAGTCCGACCCAACCTGCTGCACATCGGGCACTAACGTTTTGAATTTCTTGACATTCGAGACAAATGAACAAAGTAATATTCATGTTATACTAAAAATATTTTCAGTCGTAAACAGTAAAATATATCAGGTTGCAAAACGAAATAAAAAAAATTATAAATGAAATAAACATAAAAATATAACAAAAAACTTAGCTTTTAATATTTTCAATTTCCAGAGTAGTTTGCTAAAATGAAGCGTATGTAATCAATTTTTAATCCTCAGATGTAATAGTGGTCAGTATCTCCGCCTGTCACTGTGGAAGCCCGGGTTCGATTCCCGGTCGGGAGTATTTTTGTGTATTTCATTAAAAATTTGAAAAAATTTGAAGTAAAATTGTAGTCAGTTTGGGATTAAAAATAAATTAATCCATGTAGCATCGGTGGTTCAGTGGTAGAATGCTCGCCTGCCACGCGGGCGACCCGGGTTCGATTCCCGGCCGATGCATTTTATTTGTTGAATAATGAAAATTGGATTATGAATAATACTTTAAAAATTCCAAAAATTTTAATCAGTTTAAAAAAAGTGTAAAATCGTTTTAGCTCTAATAATAATAATAATATCAAAGAGTTGCGGGGAAATGAAAAAACACAAAAATAAACAAAAGAGTTAGCTTTATTTCGGATTTTCAGAGTAGTTTTTTAATAAGCGGATGTATTCTAAAACTTTTAATCCTCGATAGTATAGTGGTCAGTATCTCGCCCTGTCACGTGAAGGCCCGGGTTCGATTCCCGGTCGGGGAGTATTTTTGTTATTTCATTAAAATTGTAAAAAAATTTGAAGTTAAAATTTGTAGTCAATTGGATTAGAAATAATTTAATCCATGTACATTTAATTTAATCCATGATGCATTTTTATTTTGTTGATTAATGAAATTGAATTGTGAATAATACTTTTAAATTTCATAACAAATTTCATCAGTTTCTATTGTCATATGAAAGAAGACCATCTGGATAGTTGAATGAACCATCCGGTAGTGTTTTGGTCGAAAAAATTAATTTTGCTTGTATGTCTTTCCTATATTTAGCTTCATGCTGAGTTACTGTGTGGAGAAATAAAGACTGAAAATACAAAATAAATAGACATGAAAAAATTGATCCAGACACAAACTGTAAAGGTGATTTTACAGTCCGACTCCAACACTGCTGCACCATCGGGCACTAACGTTTTGAACTTCTTTGACATTTCTGAACAAATGACACAAAGTATATCAATTGTTATAACCAAAAATATTTCAGGTAAACAGGTTAAATATATCAGAGTTGCAACGAAATTAAAAGAAATTAAATAAAAAACATAAAAATTAATAAAAAAACTTAGCTTTTAATATTTCAATTTCAGAGTAGTTTTCTAATAAGCGTACGTAATCTCAATTTTTAATCCTCGATAGTAATAGTGGTCAGTATCTTCCGCCTGTCACGTGGAAGGCCCGGGTCGATTCCCGTCGGGAGTATTTTTTGTAATTCATTTAAAAATTTGAAAAAATTTTGAGTTAAATTGTAGTCAGTTGGATAAAAATAAATTAATCCATGTAAGCATCGGTGGTTCAGTGGTAGAATGCTCCGCCTGCCACGCGGGCGACCCGGGTTCGATTCCCGGCCGATGCATTTTATTTGTTGAATAATGAAATTGAAATTATGAATAATACTTTAAAATTCCATAATAAATTTAATCAGTTTAAAAAAGTGTTAAAATCGTTTTAGCTCTAAATCAATAATATATCAGAGTGGCGGGGAATTGAAAAAACACAAAATAAACAAAAAGAGTTAGCTTTTAATTATTTCGGATTTTCAGAGTAGTTTTTTAATAAGCGGATAATCTCAAACTTTTAATCCCGATAGTATAGTGGTCAGTACTTCCGCCTGTCACGTGAAGGCCCGGTTCGATTCCGTCGGGAGTATTTTTTGTTATTTCATTTAAAAATTGTAAAAAATTTGAAGTTAAAAATTTGTAGTCATTGGGATTAGAAATAAATTAATCCATGTAGCATAATTTAATCCATGATGGATTTTTTATTTTGTTGATTAATGAAATTGAATTGTGAATAATACTTTTAAATTCATAACAAATTTAACAGTCAGTTTCTATGTCATATTTTGAGAAAACACAATGGAGTAGTTGAGATATTACACCATCACGGAGTGTTTGGTCGGTAAAAAATTAATTTTGTCTTGTATGTTTTCCTATATTTGCCTTCAGCTGATGTACGTGTGGAGAAAATAAAGACTGATAAATCAAATGTAACAATTGAGAATTGATCCAGACACAATTAAAGGTTGGATACAGTCCGACTTCCAACACTGTGCACATGATGGGACACTTTTGTGAATTTCCTTGACATTTTCTGAGACAATGACACAAAGTAAGTATCAATTGTTTATACTTAAAAAAATATTCAGGTAAAACAGTTTAAAATATATCAGAGTTGCAACGAAATTAAAAGAAATTAAAATGAAAAAAAAAATTAATATAAAACTTAGCTTTAATATTTTCAATTTTCAAGTAGTTTCTATAACGTTACGTAAGAATCCTCAATTTTTTAATCCTCGATAGTATAGTGTCAGTATCTCCGCCTGTCACGTGGAAGGCCGGGTTCGATTCCCGTCGGGAGTATTTTTTTGTATTCATTTAAAATTTGAAAAAAATTTGAAAGTAAAATTTGTAGTCAGTTGGGATTAAAAAATATCCATGTAGCATCGGTGGTTTCAGTGGTAGAATGCTCGCCTGCCACGCGGGCGACCCGGGTTCGATTCCCGGCCGATGCATTTATTTATTTTGTTGAATAATGAAAATTGAATTATGAATAATACTTTAAAATTCCAATAATAAATTTTAATCAGTTTTAAAAAAAAGTTGTTAATAATCTTTTTAGCTCTTAAAATAATAATATATCAGAGTTTGCGGGAAATTGAAAAAAACCAAAATTAAACAAAAGATAGCTTTAATATTTCGGATTTTCAGAGTAGTTTTTAATAAGCGGATGTAATCTCAAACTTTTAATCCTCGATAGTATAAGTGGTCAGTTAATCTCCGCTGTCACGGGAAGCCCGGGTTCGATTCCCGGTCGGGGAGTATTTTTTTGTTATTCATTTAAAAATTGTAAAAAAATTTGAAGTAAAATTTGTAGTCAATTGGATTAGAATAATTTAATCATGTAGCATTTATTAATCCATGATGCATTTTATTTGTTGATTAATGAAATTGAATTGTGAATAATACTTTTAAATTTCATAAAAAATTTTTCATCAGTTTCTATTGTCCATATTTGAGAAAACCATCTGAGAGTTGAGTATACATCCGGTAGTGTTTTGGTCGGTAAAAAATTAATTTTGTCTTGTATGTCTTCCTTATAATTTAGCCTTCATGCTGAATGTTATGTGTGGAGAAATAAGACTGAAAATACAAAAATAGACAATGAGAATTGAACCAACACAACTTGTAAAGGTTGATTTACAGTCCGACCCAACACTGCTCCATCGGCACTAACTTTTTTGAATTTCTTTGACATTTCTGAGACAATGAACACAAAAGTAATATCAATTGTTATACTAAAAAATATTTCATGTAAAACAGGTTAAAATATATCAGAGTTGCACGAAATAAAAGAAATTAAATGAAAAAACATAAAATAATAATAAAAAAACTTAGCTTTTAATATTTTCAATTTTTCAGAGTAGTTTTCTAATAAGCGTATGTAATCTCAATTTTTTTAAATCCCGATAGTAATAGTGGTCAGTATCTCCGCCTGTCACGTGAAGCCCGGGTCGATTCCGTCGGGAGTATTTTTGTTTTTCATTTAAAAAATTTGAAAAAATTTTGAAGTTAAAATTTGTAGTCAGTTGGGATAAAAATATAATTAATCCATGTAGCATCGGTGGTTCAGTGGTAGAATGCTCGCCTGCCACGCGGCGACCCGGGTTCGATTCCCGGCCGATGCATTTTATTTTGTTGAATAATGAAATTGAATATGAATAATACTTTAAAATTCCAAGAAATTTTAAATCAGTTAAAAAAAGTTGTTAAAATCGTTTTTAGCTCTTAATAATAAATAATATATCAGAGTTGCGGGGAAATGAAAAAACACAAAATTAAAAAAAAGAGTTAGCTTTATTATTTCGAGATTTTCAGAGTAGTTTTTAATAAGCGATGTAATCTCACACTTTAATCCTCGATAGTAATATGTGGTCAGTATCTCGCCTGTCACGTGGAAGGCCCGGTTCGATTCCCGTCGGGGAGTATTTTTTTGTATTTCATTTAAAATTTTTAAAAAAATTTGAAGTTAAAATTTGTAGTCAATTGGGATTAGAAATAATTTAATCCATGTAGCATTAATTTAATCCATGATGCATTTTTATTTGTTGATTAATGAAATTGAATTGTGAATAATACTTTTAAATTTCATTAACAAATTTTCATCAGTTTCTATTGTCATATTTGAGAAGACCATCTGAGTAGTTGTAGAATGACCATCCGTAGTTTTGGTCGGTAAAAATAATTTTGTCTTGTATGTCTTTCCTTAATTTAACCTTCATGCTGATGTACTGTGGAGAAATAAAGACTGAAAATAAATAAATAGACAATTGAAAGAATTGATCCAAGACACAACTGTAAAGGTTGATTTACAGTCCGACTCCAACACTGCTGCACACGGGCACCTAACGTTTTTGAATTCTTTGACATTTCTGAGACAAATGACACAAAGTATATCAATTGTTATACTAAAAAATATTTCAGGTAAACCAGGTTAAAATATATCAGAGTTGCAACGAAATTAAAAGAATTAAAATGAAAACATAAAATTAATATAAAAAACATTAGCTTTTAATATTTCAATTTTCAGAGTAGTTTTCTAATAAGCGTAGTAATCTCAATTTTTTAATCCTCGATAGTATAGTGGTCAGTATCTCCGCCTGTCACGTGGAAGGCCCGGGTTCGATTCCGTCGGGAGTATTTTTGTTATTTCATTTAAAAATTTGAAAAATTTGAAAGTTAAAATTTGTAGTCAGTTGGGATTAAAAATAAATTAATCCATGTAGCATCGGTGGTTCAGTGGTAAATGCTCGCCTGCCACGCGGGCGACCCGGTTCGATCCCGGCCGATGCATTTTTTATTTTGTTGAATAATGAAAATTGAATTATGAATAATACTTTAAAATTCCAAAGTAAATTTTAATCAGTTTAAAAAAAGTTGTTAAAAATCGTTTTAGCTCTTAATAATAATAATATATCAGAGTTGCGGGGAATGATAAAACACAAAATAAAAAAAGAGTTTAGCTTTATTATTTCGGATTTTCAGAGTAGTTTTTTAATAAGCGGATGTAATCTCACACTTTATAATCTCTCGATAGTATAGGTGGTCAGTATTCCGCCTGTCACGTGGAAGGCCCGGTTTCGATTCCCGGTCGGGGAGTATTTTTGTTATTTCATTAAAAATTTGTAAAAAATTTGAAAGTTAAAATTGTAGTCAATTGGGATTAAAATAATTAATCCATGTAGCATTTAATTTAATCCATGAGCATTTTTATTTGTTGATTAATGAAATTGAATGTGAATAATACTTTTAAATTTCATAAACAAATTTCATCAGTTTCTATTGTCATATTTAGAAGACCACGGAGAGTTGAGATGACCATACCGGTAGTGTTTTTGGTCGGTAAAAAATTAATTTGTCTTGTATGTCTTCCTATATTAGCCTTCATGCTGATGTTACTGTGTGGAGAAATTAAAGACTGAAAATACAAATAAATAGACAATTGAAAGAATTGATCCAGACACAACTTGTAAAGGTTGATTACAGTCCGACTCCAACACTGCTGCACCATCGGCATAACGTTTTGAATTCTTTGACATCTGAGACAAATGACACAAAGTAATATCAATTGTTATACTAAAAATATTTCAGGTAAACAGGTTAAAATATATCAGAGTTGCAACGAAATTAAAAGAAATTAAAATGAAAACAAAAAATAATATAAAAAAACTTAGCTTTTAATATTTCAATTTTCAGAGTAGTTTCTAATAAGCGTATTAATCTCAATTTTTAATCCTCGATAGTTATAGTGGTCAATATCTCCGCTGTCACGTGGAAGGCCCGGGTTCGATCCCGTCGGGGAGTATTTTTTTGTTATTCATTTAAAAAAAATTTGAAAAAATTTGAAGTTAAAATTTGTAGTCATTGGGATAAAAATAAATTAATCCAGTAGCATCGGGGTTCAGTGTAGAATGCCGCCTGCCACGCGGGCCGACCCGGGTTCGATTCCCGGCGATGATTTTTATTTTGTTGAAATAATGAAATTGAATTATGAATATAACTTTAAAATCCAAAGTAAATTTTAATCAGTTTAAAAAAGTTGTTAAAATCGTTTTTAGCTCTTAATAAATAATAATATATCAGATTGGCGGGGAAATTGAAAAAAAAAATAAACAAAAAGATTAGCTTTATTATTTCGGATTTTCAGAGTAGTTTTTTTAATAAGCGGATGTAATCTCACACTTTAATCCTCGATAGTTAGTGGTCAGTATCTCCGCCTGTTCCACGTGGAAGGCCCGGTTTCGATTCCCGGTCGGGAGTATTTTTGTTATTCATTTAAAAATTTGTAAAAATTGAAGTTAAAATTAGTCATTGGGATTAGAAATAATAATCCATGTAGCAATTTAATTTAATCCATGATGCATTTTATTTTGTTGATTAATGAAATGAATGTGAATAATACTTTTAAATTTCATAAAAATTTCATCAGTTTCTATTGTCCATATTTGAGAAGACCATCTGGAGTAGTTGAGATGACCATCCGGTAGTGTTGGTCGGTAAAAAATTAATTTGTCTTGTATGTCTTTCCTTATATAGCCTTCATGCTGATGTTACTGTGTGGAGAATAAAGACTGAAAAATACAAATAAAGACAATTGAAAGAATTGATCCAGACACAACTTGTAAAGGTGATTTAAGTCGACTCCAACACCTGCTGCACCATCGGCACTAACGTTTTGAAATTTCTTTTGACATTCTGAGACAAATGACACAAAGTAATATCAATGGTTAACTAAAAAATATTTCAGGTAAAAACAGGTTTAAAATAATATCAGAGTTGCAACGAAATAAAAGAAATTAAATGAAAAAACATAAAATTAATATAAAAAAAACTTAGCTTTAATATTTTCAATTTTCAGAGTAGTTTCTAATAAGCGTATGTAATCTCAATTTTTTAATCCTCGATAGTATGTGGTCAGTATTCCGCTGTCCACGTGGAAGGCCCGGTTCGATTCCCGGTCGGGAGTATTTTTTGTATTTCATTAAATGAAAAAATTTGAAGTTAAAATTGTAGTCAAGTGGGATTAAAAAAATTAATCCATGTAGCATCGGTGGTTCAGTGGTAGAATGCTCCTGCCACCGGGCGACCCGGGTTCGATCCGGCCGATGCATTTTTATTTGTGGAATAATGAAATTTGAATTGAATAAACTTTAAATCCATAATAATATTTAATCAGTTAAAAAAAGTTGTTAAAATCGTTTTTAGCTTAAAATAAATAATATCAGAGTTGGCGGGGAAATTGAAAAAACACAAAAATTAAACAAAAAGAGTTAGCTTTATTATTTCGGATTTTCAGAGTAGTTTTTAATAGCGGATGTAATCTCACACTTTTAATCCTCGAAAGTATAGTGGTCAGTATCCTCCGCCTGTCACGTGGAAGGCCCCGGGTCGATTTCCCGGTCGGGGAGTAATTTTTTTGTTATTCATTAAAAATTTGTAAAAAAAATTGAAGTTAAAAATTTGTAGTCAATTGGGATTAGAAATAATTTAATCCATGTAGCATTTAATTTAATCCATGAAGCATTTATTTTGTGATTAATGAAATTGAATTGTGAATAATACTTTAAATTTCATAACAAATTTCATCATTTCTATTGTCATATTTGAGAAGAACCATCTGAGTATATTGAGATACCATCCGGTAGTGTTTTGGTCGGTAAAAAAAAAAAAAATTAATTTGTCTTGTAGTCTCCCTATATTTTTAGCCTTCATGCTGATGTACTGTGTGGAGAAAATAAAGACTGAAAATACAAATAAATAGACATTGAAAGAATTGATCCAGACACAAACTGTAAAGGTTGATTTACAGTCCGACTCCAACACTGCTGCACCATCGGCACTAACGTTTTGAATTTCTTTGACATTTTCTGAGGACAAATGACACAAAGTAAATCAATTGTTAACTAAAAATATTTCAGGTAAAACAGGTTAAAATATATCAGAGTTGCAACGAATTAAAAGAAATTAAAATGAAAAACATAAAAATTAATATAAAAACTAGCTTTTAAATTTTCAAATTTCAGAGTAGTTTCTAATAAGCGTAGTAATCTCATTTTTTAATCCTCGAATAGTATAGTGTCAGTATCTCGCCTGTCACGGAAGGCCCGGGTTCGATTCCCGGTCGGGGATATTTTTTGTTATTTCATTTAAAAATTGAAAAATTGAAGTAAAAATTTGTAGTCAGTTGGATAAAAATAAATTAATCCATGTAGCATCGGTGTCAAGTGGTAGAATGCTCGCCTGCCACGCGGGCGACCCGGGTTCGATCCCGGCCGATGCATTTTTATTTTGTTTGAATAATGAAAATTGAATATGAATATCTTTAAAATTCCATAATAATTTTAATCAGTTAAAAAAAGTTGTTAAATCGTTTTTAGCTCTTAATAAAATAATAAATCAAGTTGCGGGAAATTGAAAAACAAAAATTAAACAAAAAGAGTTAGCTTTATTATTTTCGGATTTTCAGAGTAAGTTTTTTAATAAGCGGATAGTAATCTCAACACTTTAATCCTCGATAGTATAGTGTCAGTATCTCCGCCTGTCACGTGGAAGCCGGGTTCGATCCCGGTCGGGAGTATTTTGTTGTATTTCAATTTAAAAATTGTAAAAAAATTTGAAGTTAAAATTTGTAGTCAATTGGGATTAAAATAAATTTAATCCATGTAGCATTTAATTTAATCCATGATGCATTTTTATTTGTTGATTAATGAAATTGAATTGTGAATAATACTTTTAATTCATAACAAATTTTCATCAGTTTCTATTGTCATAATTGAGAAGACCATCTGGAGTAGTTGAGATAACATCCGTAGTGTTTGGTCGGTAAAAAATTAATTTTGTCTTGTATGTCTTCCTTATATTTAGCCTTCAATTGCTCGATTTACTGTGTGGAGAAATAAAGACTGAAAATACAAATAAATAGACAATTGAAAGAATTGATCCAGACACAACTTGTAAAGGTTGATTTACAGTCGACTCCAACACTGCTGAACCATCGGCACTAACGTTTTTGAATTTCTTTGACATTTCTGAGACAAATGACACAAAGTAATATCAATTGTTATACTAAAAAATATTTCAGGTAAAACAGGTAAATATCAGAGTTGCAACGAAATTAAAGAAATTAAAATGAAAACATAAAATAATATAAAAAACTTAGCTTTAATATTTCAATTTCAGAGTAGTTTCTTAATAAGCGTACTGTAATCTCAATTTTTTAATCCTCGATAGTTAGTGGTCAGTATCTCCGCCTGTCACGGGAAGGCCCGGTTCGGATCCCGTCGGGAGTATTTTTTTGTTATTTCATTTAAAATGAAAAAATTTGAAGTTAAATTTGTAGTCAGTTGGGATTAAAAATAAATTAATCCATGTAGCATCGGTGGTTCAGTGGTAGAATGCTCGCCTGCCACGCGGGCGACCCCGGGTTCGATTCCCGCCGAATGCATTTTTATATTTGTTGAATAATGAAATTGAAATTTATGAATATACTTTAAAATTCCATAAGAAATTAATTCAAGTTTAAAAAAAGTTGTTAAAATCGTTTTAGCTCTAATAATAATAATATATCAGAGTTGGCGGGGAAATTGAAAAAAACACAAAAATTAAACAAAAGAGAGTTACTTAATTTCGGATTTTCAGAGTAGTTTTTAATAAGCGGATTGTAATCTGACACTTTAATCCTCGATAATTAGTGGTCAGTATCATCCGCCTGTCACGTGGAAGGCCCGGGTTTGATTCCGGTCGGGAGTATTTTTTGTTATTCTATTTATTAATATATTTAAAAAATTTGAAGTTAAATTTGTAGTCAATTGGATTAGAAATAATTTAATCCATGTAGCATTTAATTTAATCCATGATGCATTTTATTTTGTTGATTAATGAAATTGAATTGTGATAATACTTTTAAATTTCATAAAAATTTTCATCAGTTTCTATTGTCATAATTTGAGAAAGACCATCTGGAGTAGTTGAGATGAACCATCCGGTAGTGTTTTCTGTCGGTAAAAAATTAATTTTGTCTTGTATGTCTTTCCTCTTATATTTAGCCTCAATGCTGATGTTACTGTGTGGAGAAATAAAGACTGAAAATACAAATAAATAGACAATTGAAAGAATTGATCCAGAACACAACTTGTAAAAGGTTGATTTACAGTCCGACTCCAACACTGCTGCACCATCGGGCACTAACGTTTTTTGAGAATTTCTTTGACATTTCTGAGACAAATGACACAAAGTAATACAATTGTTATACTAAAAAAAATTTCAGGTAAACAGGTTAAAATATATCAGAGTTGCAACGAAATAAAGAAATTAAATGAAAAACATAAATTAATATAAATAGCTTTTAATATTTTCAATTTTCCAGAGAGTTTTCTAATAAGCGTATGTAATCTCAATTTTTTAATCCTCGATAGTATAGGTGGTCAGTATCTCCGCCTGTCCACGTGGAAGGCCCGGTTCGATTCCGTCGGGAGTATTTTGTTGTTATTCATTTAAAAATTTAAGAAAAATTTGAAAGTTAAAATTTGTAGTCAGTGTGGAATAAAAATAAATTAATCCATCGTAGCCATCGGTGGTTCATTGTGGTAGAATGCTCGCCTGCCACGCGGGCGACCCGGGTTCGATTCCGCCGATGCATTTTATTTTGTTGAATAATGAAATTGAAATTATGAATAATACTTTAAAATTCCCATAAATAAATATTAATCAGTTTAAAAAAGTTGTTAAAAAGTTTTTAGCTCTTAATAATAATAATATATCAGAGTTGGCGGGGAAATTGAAAAAACACAAAATTAAACAAAAAGAGTTAGCTTTTATTATTTCGGATTTTCAGAGTAGTTTTTTAATAAGCGGATGTAATCTCAAACTTTTAATCCTCGATAGTATAGTGGTCAGTATCTCCGCCTGTCACGTGGAAGACCGGTTGATTCCCGGTCGATGGAGTATTTTTTTTGTTATTTATTTAAATAATTTGTAAAAAAATGAAAGTTAAAATTGTAGTCAATTGGGATTAAGAAATAATTTAATCCATGGCATTATTTAATCCGATGCATTTTATTTGTTGATTAATGAAATTGAATTGTGAATAATACTTTTAAATTTCATAACAAATTTTCATCAGTTTCTATTGTCATATTTGAGAAGACCATCTGGAGTAGTTGAGATGACCATCCGGTAGTGTTTTTGGTCGGTAAAATTAATTGTTTTGTCTTGTATGTCTTTCGCCTTATATTTAGCCTTCATGGCTGATGTTACTGTGTGGAAGAAAATAAATTACTGAAAAACATAAATAGACAATTGAATGAATTGATCCAGACATCAACTTGTAAGTTGATTTAGCAGTCGACTCCAACACTGCCTGGCTACCATCGGGCACTAACGTTTTTGAAATTTCTTGACATTTCTGAGACAAATGACACAAATATATCAATTGTTATACTAAAAATATTTCAGGTAAAACAGGTTAAAATATACAGAGTTGCACGAAATTAAAAGAAATTAAAATGAAAAAACATAAAATTAATATAAAAAAACTTAGCTTTTAATATTTTCAATTTTCAGAGTAGTTTTCTAATAAGCGTACGTAATCTCAATTTTTTAATCCTCGATAGTATAGTGGTCAGTATCTCCGCCTGTCACGTGGAAGGCCCGGGTTCGATTCCCGGTCGGGGAGTATTTTTTTGTTATTTCATTTAAAAATTTGAAAAAATTTTTGAAGTTAAATTTGTAGTCATTGGGATTAAAAATAAATTAATCCATGTAGCATCGGTGGTTCAGTGGTAGAATGCTCGCCTGCCACGCGGGCGACCCGGGTTCGATTCCCGGCCGATTGCATTTTATTTTGTGAATAATGAAATTGAATTATGAATAATACTTTAAAATTCCAAATAAATTTTAATCAGTTTAAAAAAAGTTGTTAAAATCGTTTTTAGCTCTTAATAATAATAATATATCAGAGTTGGCGGGGAAATTGAAAAAACACAAAATTAAACAAAAAGAGTTAGCTTTTATTATTTCGGATTTTCAGAGTAGTTTTTTAATAAGCGGATGTAATCTCAAAACTTTTTCCTCGATAGTATATGTGGGTCAGTATCTCCGCCTGTCAGTGGAAGGCCCGGGTTTCGATTCCGCGGTCGGGGAGTATTTTTTTGTTATTTCATTTAAAAATTTGTAAAAAAATTTGAAGTTAAAATTTGTAGTCAATTGGGATTGAAATAATTTAATCCATGTAGCATTTAATTTAATCCATGATGCATTTTTATTTTGTTGATATTGAAATGAATTGTGAATAATATTAAATTTCATAACAAAATTTTCATCAGTTCCCTATTGTTCATATTTTGAGAAGACGCATCGGAGTAGTTGAGATAAGCCATCCGGTAGTGTTTTTTGGTCGGTAAAATTAATTTTGTCTGTATGTCTTTCCTTATATTAGCCTTCATGCTGATGTTACTGTGTGGGAGAAATAAAGACTGAAAATAACAAATAAATAGACAATTGAAAGAATTTGATCCAGACACAACTTTTAAAGGTTTGAATTTACAGTCCGACTCACATGCTGCACCATCGGCACTAACGTTTTGAATTCTTTGACATTTCTGAGACAAATGACACAAAGTAATATAATTGTTTATACTAAAAAAATATTTCAGGTAAAACAGGTTAATAATATATTCAGAGTTGCAACGAAATTAAAAGAAATAAAATGGAAAAAACATAAATTAATATAAAAAAACTTAGACATTTTAATATTTTCAATTTCAGAGTAGTTTTCTAATAAGCGTATGTAATCTCAATTTTTAATCCTCGATAGTATAGTGGTCAGTATCTCCGCCTGTCACGTGGAAGGCCCGGGTTCGATTCACCGGTCGGGGAGTATTTTTTTGTTTTATTTCATTTAAAAATTTGAAAAAATTTTGAAGTTAAAATTTGTAGTCAGTTGGGATTAAAAATAAATTAATCCATGTAGCATCGGTGGTTCAGTGGTAGAATGCTCGCCTGCCACGCGGGCGACCCGGGTTCGATTCCCGGCCGATGCATTTTTATTTTGTTGAATAATGAAAATTGAATTAATGATAATACTTTAAAATTCCATAATAAATTTTAATCAGTTTAAAAAAAGTTGTTAAAATCGTTTTTAGCTCTTAATAATAATAATATATCAGAGTTGGCGGGGAAATTGAAAAAACACAAAATTAAACAAAAAGAGTTAGCTTTTATTATTTCGGATTTTCAGAGTAGTTTTTTAATAAGCGGATGTAATCTCAAACTTTTAATCCTCGATAGTATAGTGGTCAGTATCTCCGCCTGTCACGTGGAAGGCCCGGGTTCGATTCCCGGTCGGGGAGTATTTTTTTTGTTATTTCATTTAAAAATTTGTAAAAAAATTTGAAGTTAAAATTTGTAGTCAATTGGGATTAGAAATAATTTAATCCATGTAGCATTTAATTTAATCCATGATGCATTTTTATTTTGTTGATTAATGAAATTGAATTGTGAATAATACTTTTAAATTTCATAACAAATTTTCATCAGTTTCTATTGTCATATTTGAGAAGACCATCTGGAGTAGTTGAGATAACCATCCGGTAGTGTTTTTGGTCGGTAAAAAATTAATTTTGTCTTGTATGTCTTCCTATATTTTAGCCTTCATGCTGATGTTACTGTGTGGAGAAATAAAGACTGAAAATACAAATAAATAGACAATTGAAAGAATTGATCCAGACACAACTTGTAAAGGTTGATTTACAGTCCGACTCCAACACTGCTGCACCATCGGGCACTAACGTTTTTGAATTTCTTTGACATTTCTGAGACAAATGACACAAAGTAATATCAATTGTTATACTAAAAAATATTTCAGGTAAAACAGGTTAAAATAAATTCAAGAGTTGCAACGAAAATTAAAAAGAAATTAAAATGAAAAACATAAAATTTAATATAAAACTTAGCTTTTAATATTTTCAATTTTCAGAGTAGTTTCTAATAAGCGTATGTAATCTCAATTTTTTAATCCTCGATAGTATAGTGGTCAGTATCTCCGCCTGTCACGTGGAAGGCCCGGGTTCGATTCCCGGTCGGGGAGTATTTTTTTGTTATTTCATTTAAAAATTTGAAAAAATTTTGAAGTTAAAATTTGTAGTCAGTTGGGATTAAAAATAAATTAATCCATGTAGCATCGGTGGTTCAGTGTAGATGCTCGCCTGCCACGCGGCGACCCGGGTTCGAATTTCCCGGCGATTTTTTATTTTGTTGAATAATGAAATTGAATTATGAATAATACTTTAAAATTCCATAGTAAATTTTAATCAGTTTAAAAAAAGTTGTTAAAATCGTTTTTAGCTCTTAATAATAATAATATATCAGAGTTGGCGGGGAAATTGAAAAAACACAAAATTAAACAAAAAGAGTTAGCTTTTATTATTTCGGATTTTCAGAGTAGTTTTTTAATAAGCGGATGTAACTCGATAGTATAGTGGTCAGTATCTCCGCCTGTCACGTGGAAGGCCCGGGTTCGATTCCCGGTCGGGGAGTATTTTTTTGTTATTTCATTTAAAATTTTGAAAAAATTTTGAAGTTAAAATTTGTAGTCAGTTGGGATTAAAAATAAATTAATCCATGTAGCATTATTTAATCCATGATGCATTTTTATTTTGTTGATTAATGAAATTGAATTGTGAATAATACTTTTAAATTTCATAACAAATTTTCATCAGTTTCTATTGTCATATTTGAGAAGACCATCTGGAGTAGTTGAGATGACCATCCGGTAGTGTTTTTGGTCGGTAAAAAATTAATTTTGTCTTGTATGTCTTTCCCTTATATTTAGCCTTCATGCTGATGTTACTGTGTGGAGAAATAAAGACTGAAAATACAAATAAATAGACAATTGAAAGAATTGATCCAGACACAACTTGTAAAGGTTGATTTACAGTCCGACTCCAACACTGCTGCACCATCGGGCACTAACGTTTTTGAATTTCTTTGACATTTCTGAGACAAATGACACAAAGTAATATCAATTGTTATACTAAAAAATATTTCAGGTAAAACAGGTTAAAATATATCAGAGTTGCAACGAAATTAAAAGAAATTAAAATGAAAAAACATAAAATTAATATAAAAAAACTTAGCTTTTAATATTTTCAATTTTCAGAGTAGTTTTCTAATAAGCGTACGTAATCTCAATTTTTTAATCCTCGATAGTATAGTGGTCAGTATCTCCGCCTGTCACGTGGAAGGCCCGGGTTCGATTCCCGGTCGGGGAGTATTTTTTGTTATTTCATTTAAAAATTTGAAAAAATTTTGAAGTTAAAATTTGTAGTCAGTTGGGATTAAAAATAAATTAATCCATGTAGCATCGGTGGTTCAGTGGTAGAATGCTCGCCTGCCACGCGGGCGACCCGGGTTCGATTCCCGGCCGATGCATTTTTATTTTGTTGAATAATGAAATTGAATTATGAATAATACTTTAAAATTCCATAATAAATTTTAATCAGTTTAAAAAAAGTTGTTAAAATCGTTTTTAGCTCTTAATAATAATAATATATCAGAGTTGGCGGGGAAATTGAAAAAACACAAAATTAAACAAAAAGAGTTAGCTTTTATTATTTCGGATTTTCAGAGTAGTTTTTTAATAAGCGGATGTAATCTCACACTTTTAATCCTCGATAGTATAGTGGTCAGTATCTCCGCCTGTCACGTGGAAGGCCCGGGTTCGATTCCCGGTCGGGGAGTATTTTTTTGTTATTTCATTTAAAAATTTGTAAAAAATTTGAAGTTAAAATTTGTAGTCAATTGGGATTAGAAATAATTTAATCCATGTAGCATTTAATTTAATCCATGATGCATTTTTATTTTGTTGATTAATGAAATTGAATTGTGAATAATACTTTTAAATTTCATAACAAATTTTCATCAGTTTCTATTGTCATATTTGAGAAGACCATCTGGAGTATGGAGATGACCATCCGGTTAGTGTTTTTGGCGGTAAAAATTAATTTTGTCTGTATGTCTTTCCCCTTATATTTAGCCTTCATGCTGATGTTTACTGTGTGGAGAAATAAAGACTGAAAATACACAATAACATAGACAATTGAAAGAATTGATCCAGACACAATGTAAAGGTTTGATTTACAGTCGACTCCAACAGCTGCTGCACCACGGGCACTAACGTTTTTGAAATTTCTTTGACATTCTGGAACAAATGACACAAAGTAATATCAATTGTTATACTAAAAAATATTTCAGGTAAACAGGTTAAAATATATCAGAGGTTGCAACGAAATTAAAAGAAATTAAAATGAAAAAACATAAAATTAATATAAAAAAACTTAGCTTTTAATATTTTCAATTTTCAGAGTAGTTTTCTAATAAGCGTATGTAATCTCAATTTTTTAATCCTCGATAGTATAGTGGTCAGTATCTCCGCCTGTCACGTGGAAGGCCCGGGTTCGATTCCCGGTCGGGGAGTATTTTTTTGTTATTTCATTTAAAAATTTGAAAAAATTTTGAAGTTAAAATTTGTAGTCAGTTGGGATTAAAAATAAATTAATCCATGTAGCATCGGTGGTTCAGTGGTAGAATGCTCGCCTGCCACGCGGGCGACCCGGGTTCGATTCCCGCTCGATGCATTTTTATTTTGTTGAATAATGAAATTGAATTATGAATAATACTTTAAAATTCCATAGTAAATTTTAATCAGTTTAAAAAAAGTTGTTAAAATCGTTTTTAGCTCTTAATAATAATAATATATCAGAGTTGGCGGGGAAATTGAAAAAACACAAAATTAAACAAAAAGAGTTAGCTTTTATTATTTCGGATTTTCAGAGTAGTTTTTTAATAAGCGGATGTAATCTCAAACTTTTAATCCTCGATAGTATAGTGGTCAGTATCTCCGCCTGTCACGTGGAAGGCCCGGGTTCGATTCCCGGTCGGGGAGTATTTTTTTGTTATTTCATTTAAAAATTTGTAAAAAAATTTGAAGTTAAAATTTGTAGTCAATTGGGATTAGAAATAATTTAATCCATGTAGCATTTAATTTAATCCATGATGCATTTTTATTTTGTTGATTAATGAAATTGAATTGTGAATAATACTTTTAAATTTCATAACAAATTTTCATCAGTTTCTATTGTCATATTTGAGAAGACCATCTGGAGTAGTTGAGATGACCATCCGGTAGTGTTTTTGGTCGGTAAAAAATTAATTTTGTCTTGTATGTCTTTCCCTTATATTTAGCCTTCATGCTGATGTTACTGTGTGGAGAAATAAAGACTGAAAATACAAATAAATAGACAATTGAAAGAATTGATCCAGACACAACTTGTAAAGGTTGATTTACAGTCCGACTCCAACACTGCTGCACCATCGGGCACTAACGTTTTTTTCTTTGACATTTCTGAGACAAATGACACAAAGTAATATCAATTGTTATACTAAAAAATATTTCAGGTAAAACAGGTTAAAATATATCAGAGTTGCAACGAAATTAAAAGAAATTAAAATGAAAAAACATAAAATTAATATAAAAAAACTTAGCTTTTAATATTTTCAATTTTCAGAGTAGTTTTCTAATAAGCGTACGTAATCTCAATTTTTTAATCCTCGATAGTATAGTGGTCAGTATCTCCGCCTGTCACGTGGAAGGCCCGGGTTCGATTCCCGGTCGGGGAGTATTTTTTTGTTATTTCATTTAAAAATTTGAAAAAATTTTGAAGTTGAAAATTTGTAGTCAGTTGGGATTAAAATAATTAATCCATGTAGCATTGGTGGTTCAGTGGTTAGAATGCTCGCCTGCCACGCGGCGACACCGGGTTCGATTCCCGGCCGATGCAGTTTAAATTTTTGTTGAATAATGAATGAATTATGGATAATACTTTAAAATTCCATAATAAATTTTAATCAGTTTAAAAAAAGTTGTTAAAATCGTTTTTAGCTCTTAATAATAATATATCAGAGTTGGCGGGGAAATTGAAAAAACACAAAATTAAACAAAAAGAGTTAGCTTTTATTATTTCGGATTTTCAGAGTAGTTTTTTAATAAGCGGATGTAATCTCAAACTTTTAATCCTCGATAGTATAGTGGTCAGTATCTCCGCCTGTCACGTGGAAGGCCCGGGTTCGATTCCCGGTCGGGGAGTATTTTTTTGTTATTTCATTTAAAAATTTGTAAAACAAATTTTTTGAAGTTAAAATTTTGTGTCAATTGGGGATTAGAAATAATTTAATCCATGTAGCATTTAATTAATACATGAATGCATTTTTATTTTTGATTTATGAATTGATTTGAAATACTTTTAACTTTCATAACAAATTTTCATCAGTTTCTATTGTCATATTTGAGAAGACCATCTGGAGTAGTTGAGATGACCATCCGGTAGTGTTTTTGGTCGGTAAAAAATTAATTTTGTCTTGTATGTCTTTCCCTTATATTTAGCCTTCATGCTGATGTTACTGTGTGGAGAAATAAAGACTGAAAATACAAATAAATAGACAATTGAAAGAATTCGACATGACACAACTGTAAGTTTGAATTTACAAAGTCCGACTCCAACACTGCTGCACCATCGGGCACTAACGTTTTGGAATTTCTTTGACCATTTTCTGAGACAAATGACACAAAGTAATTATCACTTGTTATATCTAAAAATATTGCAGGTAAAACAGGTTAAAAATATATCAGAGTTGCACGAAAATAAAAGATTAAAAAATGAAAACATAAAATTAATATAAAAACTTAGCTTTTAATTTTTCCAATTTCAGAGTAGTTTTCCTAATAAGCGTAACGTAATCTCAATTTATCCTCGATAGTATAGTGGTCAGTATCTCCGCCTGTCACGTGGAAGGCCCGGGTTCGATTCCCGGTCGGGGAGTATTTTTTTGTTATTTCATTTAAAAATTTGAAAAAATTTTGAAGTTAAAATTTGTAGTCAGTTGGGATTAAAAATAAATTAATCCATGTAGCATCGGTGGTTCAGTGGTAGAATGCTCGCCTGCCACGCGGGCGACCCGGGTTCGATCGGCCGATGCATTTTTTATTTTGTTTGAATATGAATTGAATTATGAATAATACTTTAAAATTCCCATATAATTTAATGCAGTTTAAAAAAGTTGTAAAATGCGTTTTGCTCTTAATAATAATAATATATCAGAGTTGGCGGGGAAATTGAAAAAAACACAAAATAAACAAAAGGTAGCTTTAATTATTTCGGATTTTCAGAGTAGTTTTTTAATAAGCGGATGTAATCTCAAACTTTTAATCCTCGATAGTATAGTGGTCAGTATCTCCGCCTGTCACGTGGAAGGCCCGGGTTCGATTCCCGGTCGGGGAGTATTTTTTTGTTATTTCATTTAAAAATTTGTAAAAAAATTTGAAGTTAAAATTTGTAGTCAATTGGGATTAGAAATAATTTAATCCATGTAGCATTTAATTTAATCCATGATGCATTTTTATTTTGTTGATTAATGAAATTGAATTGTGAATAATACTTTTAAATTTCATAACAAATTTTCATCAGTTTCTATTGTCATATTTGAGAAGACCATCTGGAGTAGTTGAAAGATAAACCTCCAGGAGTGTTTTTTGTCGGTAAAAAATTAATTTTGTCTTGTATGTCTTTCCCTTATATTTAGCCTTCATGCTGATGTTACTGTGTGGAGAAATAAAGACTGAAAATACAAATAAATAGACAATTGAAAGAATTGATCCAGACACAACTTGTAAAGGTTGATTTACAGTCCGACTCCAACACTGCTGCACCATCGGGCACTAACGTTTTTGAATTTCTTTGACATTTCTGAGACAAATGACACAAAGTAATATCAATTGTTATACTAAAAAATATTTCAGGTAAAACAGGTTAAAATATATCAGAGTTGCAACGAAATTAAAAGAAATTAAAATGAAAAAACATAAAATTAATATAAAAAAACTTAGCTTTTAATATTTTCAATTTTCAGAGTAGTTTTTCTAATAAGCGTACGTAATCTCAATTTTTTAATCCTCGATAGTATAGTGGTCAGTATCTCCGCCTGTCACGTGGAAGGCCCGGGTTCGATTCCCGGTCGGGGAGTATTTTTTTGTTATTTCATTTAAAAATTTGAAAAAATTTTGAAGTTAAAATTTGTAGTCAGTTGGGATTAAAATAAATAATCCATGTACATTGGTGGTTCAGTGGTAGAATGCTCCCGCCCTGCCACGTCGGGCGGACCGGGTCGATCCCCGGCTGATGCATTTTTATTTTGTTGAATAATGAAATTGAATTATGAATAATACTTTAAAATTCCATAATAAATTTTAATCAGTTTAAAAAAAGTTGTTAAAATCGTTTTTAGCTCTTAATAATAATAATATATCAGAGTTGGCGGGGAAATTGAAAAAACACAAAATTAAACAAAAAGAGTTAGCTTTTATTATTTCGGATTTTCAGAGTAGTTTTTTAATAAGCGGATGTAATCTCACACTTTTAATCCTCGATAGTATAGTGGTCAGTATCTCCGCCTGTCACGTGGAAGGCCCGTGTTCGTTCCCGGTCGGGGAGTAATTTTTTTGTATTCATTTAAAAATTTGTAAAAATTTGAAAGTAAAATAATTTGTAGTCAATTATTAGAAATAATTTAATCCATGTAGCATTTAATAATCAGAGCATTTTATTTTGGATTAATGAATTGAATTGGATAATAACTTTAATTTCATAACAATTTTTCATCATTTCTATGTTCATATTGAGAAGACCATCTGGAGTAGTTGAGATAACCATCCGGTAGTGTTTTTGGTCGGTAAAAAATTAATTTTGTCTTGTATGTCTTTCCCTTATATTTAGCCTTCATGCTGATGTTACTGTGTGGAGAAATAAAGACTGAAAATACAATAAATAGACATGAAAGAATTGATCCAGACAAACTTGTAAAAGGTTGATTTACCATGTCCGAACTCCAACATTTGCTGCACATCGGGCACTAACTTTTTGGAATTTCTTTGACATTTCTGAAAGAACAAATGACACAAAGTATATCAATTGTATACTAAAAATTTTCAGGTAAAACAGGTAAATATATTCAATTGCAACGAAATTAAGAAGAAATTAAAATGAAAAAACATAAAATTAATATAAAAAAACTTAGCTTTTAATATTTTCAATTTTCAGAGTAGTTTTCTAATAAGCGTACGTAATCTCAATTTTTTAATCCTCGATAGTATAGTGGTCAGTATCTCCGCCTGTCACGTGGAAGGCCCGGGTCGATTCCCGGTCGGGGAGTATTTTTTTGTTATTTCATTTAAAAATTTGAAAAAATTTTGAAGTTAAAATTTGTAGTCAGTTGGGATTAAAAATAAATTAATCCATGTAGCATCGGTGGTTCAGTGGTAGAATGCTCGCCTGCCACGCGGGCGACCCGGGTTCGATTCCCGGCCGATGCATTTTTATTTTGTTGAATAATGAAATTGAATTATGAATAATACTTTAAAATTCCATAATAAATTTTAATCAGTTTAAAAAAAGTTGTTAAAATCGTTTTTAGCTCTTAATAATAATAATATATCAGAGTTGGCGGGGAAATTGAAAAAACACAAAATTAAACAAAAAGAGTTAGCTTTTATTATTTCGGATTTTCCGAGAGTAGTTTTTTAATAAGCGGATGTAATCTCAAACTTTTAATCCTCGATAGTATAGTGGTCAGTATCTCCGCCTGTCACGTGGAAGGCCCGGGTTCGATTCCCGGTCGGGGAGTATTTTTTTGTTATTTCATTTAAAAATTTGTAAAAAAATTTGAAGTTAAAATTTGTAGTCAATTGGGATTAGAAATAATTTAATCCATGTAGCATTTAATTTAATCCATGATGCATTTTTATTTTGTTGATTAATGAAATTGAATTGTGAATAATACTTTTAAATTTCATAACAAATTTTCATCAGTTTCTATTGTCATATTTGAGAAGACCATCTGGAGTAGTTGAGATGACCATCCGGTAGTGTTTTTGGTCGGTAAAAAATTAATTTTGTCTTGTATGTCTTTCCCTTATATTTAGCCTTCATGCTGATGTTACTGTGTGGAGAAATAAAGACTGAAAATACAAATAAATAGACAATTGAAAGAATTGATCCAGACACAACTTGTAAAGGTTGATTTACAGTCCGACTCCAACACTGCTGCACCATCGGGCACTAACGTTTTTGAATTTCTTTGACATTTCTGAGACAAATGACACAAAGTAATATCAATTGTTATACTAAAAAATATTTCAGGTAAAACAGGTTAAAATATATCAGAGTTGCAACGAAATTAAAAGAAATTAAAATGAAAAAACATAAAATTAATATAAAAAAACTTAGCTTTTAATATTTTCAATTTTCAGAGTAGTTTTCTAATAAGCGTATGTAATCTCAATTTTTTAATCCTCGATAGTATAGTGGTCAGTATCTCCGTGCCAGTGGCAAGGCCCCGGGTTTCGATCGGTCGGGGAGTATTTTTTTGTTATTTCATTTAAAAATTTGAAAAAATTTTGAAGTTAAAATTTGTAGTCAGTTGGGATTAAAAATAAATTAATCCATGTAGCATTGGTGGTTCAGTGGTAGAATGCTCGCCTGCCACGCGGGCGACCCGGGTTCGATTCCCGGCCGATGCATTTTTATTTTGTTGAATAATGAAATTGAATTATGAACAATAATACTTTAAAATTCCATAATAATTAATCAGTTTAAAAAAAGTTTTAAAATCGTTTTTAAGCTCTTAAAATAATAATATCAGGTTGGCGGGGAAATTGAAAAAACACAAAATTAAACAAAAAGAGTTAGCTTTTATTATTTCGAATTTTCAGAGTAGTTTTTTAATAAGCGGATGTAATCTCAAACTTTTAATCCTCGATAGTATAGTGGTCAGTATCTCCGCCTGTCACGTGGAAAGCCCGGGTTCGATTCCCGGTCGGGAGTATTTTTTTGTTATTTCATTTAAAAATTTGTAAAAAAATTTGAAGTTAAAATTTGTAGTCAATTGGGATTAGAAATAATTTAATCCATGTAGCATTTAATTTAATCCATGATGCATTTTTATTTTGTTGATTAATGAAATTGAATTGTGAATAATACTTTTAAATTTCATAACAAATTTTCATCAGTTTCTATTGTCATATTTGAGAAGACCATCTGGAGTAGTTGAGATAACCATCCGGTAGTGTTTTTGGTCGGTAAAAAATTAATTTTGTCTTGTATGTCTTTCCCTTATATTTAGCCTTCATGCTGATGTTACTGTGTGGAGAAATAAAGACTGAAAATACAAATAAATAGACAATTGAAAGAATTGATCCAGACACAACTTGTAAAGGTTGATTTACAGTCCGACTCCAACACTGCTGCACCATCGGGCACTAACGTTTTTGAATTTCTTTGACATTTCTGAGACAAATGACACAAAGTAATATCAATTGTTATACTAAAAAATATTTCAGGTAAAACAGGTTAAAATATATCAGAGTTGCAACGAAATTAAAAGAAATTAAAATGAAAAAACATAAAATTAATATAAAAAAACTTAGCTTTTAATATTTTCAATTTTCAGAGTAGTTTTCTAATAAGCGTACGTAATCTCAATTTTTTAATCCTCGATAGTATAGTGGTCAGTATCTCCGCCTGTCACGTGGAAGGCCCGGGTTCGATTCCCGGTCGGGGAGTATTTTTTTGTTATTTCATTTAAAAATTTGAAAAAATTTTGAAGTTAAAATTTGTAGTCAGTTGGGATTAAAAATAAATTAATCCATGTAGCATCGGTGGTTCAGTGGTAGAATACTGCGCCTGCCACGCGGGCGACCCGGGTTCGATTCCGCCGATGCAGTTTTTATTTTGTTGATATAATGAAATTGAATTTGAAAATAATACTTTAAATCCATAAATTTTAATCAGTTTAAAAAAAGTTGTTAAAATCGTTTTTAGCTCTTAATAATAATAATATATCAGAGTTGGCGGGGAAATTGAAAAACACAAAATTAAACAAAAAGAGTTAGCTTTTATTATTTCGGATTTTCAGAGTAGTTTTTTAATAAGCGGATGTAATCTCAAACTTTTAATCCTCGATAGTATAGTGGTCAGTATCTCCGCCTGTCACGTGGAAGGCCCGGGTTCGATTCCCGGTCGGGGAGTATTTTTTTGTTATTTCATTTAAAAATTTGTAAAAAAATTTGAAGTTAAAATTTGTAGTCAATTGGGATTAGAAATAATTTAATCCATGTAGCATTTAATTTAATCCATGATGCATTTTTATTTTGTTGATTAATGAAATTGAATTGTGAATAATACTTTTAAATTTCATAACAAATTTTCATCAGTTTCTATTGTCATATTTGAGAAGACCATCTGGAGTAGTTGAGATAACCATCCGGTAGTGTTTTTGGTCGGTAAAAAATTAATTTTGTCTTGTATGTCTTTCCCTTATATTTAGCCTTCATGCTGATGTTACTGTGTGGAGAAATAAAGACTGAAAATACAAATAAATAGACAATTGAAAGAATTGATCCAGACACAACTTGTAAAGGTTGATTTACAGTCCGACTCCAACACTGCTGCACCATCGGGCACTAACGTTTTTGAATTTCTTTGACATTTCTGAGACAAATGACACAAAGTAATATCAATTGTTATACTAAAAAATATTTCAGGTAAAACAGGTTAAAATATATCAGAGTTGCAACGAAATTAAAAGAAATTAAAATGAAAAAACATAAAATTAATATAAAAAAACTTAGCTTTTAATATTTTCAATTTTCAGAGTAGTTTTCTAATAAGCGTATGTAATCTCAATTTTTTAATCCTCGATAGTATAGTGGTCAGTATCTCCGCCTGTCACGTGGAAGGCCCGGGTTCGATTCCCGGTCGGGGAGTATTTTTTTGTTATTTCATTTAAAAATTTGAAAAAATTTTGAAGTTAAAATTTGTAGTCAGTTGGGATTAAAAATAAATTAATCCATGTAGCATTGGTGGTTCAGTGGTAGAATGCTCGCCTGCCACGCGGGCGACCCGGGTTCGATTCCCGGCTGATGCATTTTTATTTTGTTGAATAATGAAATTGAATTATGAATAATACTTTAAAATTCCATAATAAATTTTAATCAGTTTAAAAAAAGTTGTTAAAATCGTTTTTAGCTCTTAATAATAATAATATATCAGAGTTGGCGGGGAAATTGAAAAAACACAAAATTAAACAAAAAGAGTTAGCTTTTATTATTTCGGATTTTCAGAGTAGTTTTTTAATAAGCGGATGTAATCTCACACTTTTAATCCTCGATAGTATAATGGTCAGTATCTCCGCCTGTCACGTGGAAGGCCCGGGTTCGATTCCCGGTCGGGGAGTATTTTTTTGTTATTTCATTTAAAAATTTGTAAAAAAATTTGAAGTTAAAATTTGTAGTCAATTGGGATTAGAAATAATTTAATCCATGTAGCATTTAATTTAATCCATGATGCATTTTTATTTTGTTGATTAATGAAATTGAATTGTGAATAATACTTTTAAATTTCATAACAAATTTTCATCAGTTTCTATTGTCATATTTGAGAAGACCATCTGGAGTAGTTGAGATGACCATCCGGTAGTGTTTTTGGTCGGTAAAAAATTAATTTTGTCTTGTATGTCTTTCCCTTATATTTAGCCTTCATGCTGATGTTACTGTGTGGAGAAATAAAGACTGAAAATACAAATAAATAGACAATTGAAAGAATTGATCCAGACACAACTTGTAAAGGTTGATTTACAGTCCGACTCCAACACTGCTGCACCATCGGGCACTAACGTTTTTGAATTTCTTTGACATTTCTGAGACAAATGACACAAAGTAATATCAATTGTTATACTAAAAAATATTTCAGGTAAAACAGGTTAAAATATATCAGAGTTGCAACGAAATTAAAAGAAATTAAAATGAAAAAACATAAAATATATAAAAAAACTTAGCTTTTAATATTTTCAATTTTCAGAGTAGTTTTCTAATAAGCGTATCGTAATCTCAATTTTTTAATCCTCGATAGTATAGTGGTCAGTATCTCCGCCTGTCACGTGGAAGGCCCGGGTTCGATTCCCGGTCGGGGAGTATTTTTTTGTTATTTCATTTAAAAATTTGAAAAAATTTTGAAGTTAAAATTTGTAGTCAGTTGGGATTAAAAATAAATTAATCCATGTAGCATTGGTGGTTCAGTGGTAGAATGCTCGCCTGCCACGCGGGCGACCCGGGTTCGATTCCCGGCTGATGCATTTTTATTTTGTGAATAATGAAATTTGAATATGATAATACTTTAAAATTCCATAATAAATTTTAATCAGTTTAAAAAAAGTTGTTAAAATCGTTTTTAGCTCTTACTAATAATAATATATCAGAGTTGGCGGGGAAATTGAAAAAACACAAAATTAAACAAAGAGTTAGCTTTTATTATTTCGGATTTTCAGAGTAGTTTTTTAATAAGCGGATGTAATCTCAACACTTTTAATCCTCGATAGTATAGTGGTCAGTATCTCCGCCTGTCACGTGGAAGGCCCGGGTTCGATTCCCGGTCGGGGAGTATTTTTTTGTTATTTCATTTAAAAATTTGTAAAAAAATTTGAAGTTAAAATTTGTAGTCAATTGGGATTAGAAATAATTTAATCCATGTAGCATTTAATTTAATCCATGATGCATTTTTATTTTGTTGATTAATGAAATTGAATTGTGAATAATACTTTTAAATTTCATAACAAATTTTCATCAGTTTCTATTGTCATATTTGAGAAGACCATCTGGAGTAGTTGAGATAACCATCCGGTAGTGTTTTTGGTCGGTAAAAAATTAATTTTGTCTTGTATGTCTTTCCCTTATATTTAGCCTTCATGCTGATGTTACTGTGTGGAGAAATAAAGACTGAAAATACAAATAAATAGACAATTGAAAGAATTGATCCAGACACAACTTGTAAAGGTTGATTTACAGTCCGACTCCAACACTGCTGCACCATCGGGCACTAACGTTTTTGAATTTCTTTGACATTTCTGAGACAAATGACACAAAGTAATATCAATTGTTATACTAAAAAATATTTCAGGTAAGGTTAAAATATATCAGAGTTGCAACGAAATAAAAGAAATTAAAATGAAAAAACATAAAATTAATATAAAAAAACTTAGCTTTTAATATTTTCAATTTTCAGAGTAGTTTTCTAATAAGCGTACGTAATCTCAATTTTTTAATCCTCGATAGTATAGTGGTCAGTATCTCCGCCTGTCACGTGGAAGGCCCGGGTTCGATTCCCGGTCGGGGAGTATTTTTTTGTTATTTCATTTAAAAATTTGAAAAAATTTTGAAGTTAAAATTGTGTCAATATGGGATTAAATAAATTAATCCATGTAGATCGGTGGTTCAGTGGTAGAAATCGCCGCCACGCGGCGACCGGGTTCGATCCGCCGATGCATTTTTATTTTGTTGAATAATGAAATTGAATTATGAATAATACTTTAAAATTCCATAATATATTTTAATCAGTTTAAAAAAAGTTGTTAAAATCGTTTTTAGCTCTTAATAATAATAATATATCAGAGTTGGCGGGGAAATTGAAAAAACACAAAATTAAACAAAAAGAGTTAGCTTTTATTATTTCGGATTTTCAGAGTAGTTTTTTAATAAGCGGATGTAATCTCACCTTTAATCCTCGATAGTATAGTGGTCAGTATCTCCGCCTGTCACGTGGAAGGCCCGGGTTCGATTCCCGGTCGGGGAGTATTTTTTTGTTATTTCATTTAAAAATTTGTAAAAAAATTTGAAGTTAAAATTTGTAGTCAATTGGGATTAGAAATAATTTAATCCATGTAGCATTTAATTTAATCCATGATGCATTTTTATTTTGTTGATTAATGAAATTGAATTGTGAATAATACTTTTAAATTTCATAACAAATTTTCATCAGTTTCTATTGTCATATTTGAGAAGACCATCTGGAGTAGTTGAGATGACCATCCGGTAGTGTTTTTGGTCGGTAAAAAATTAATTTTGTCTTGTATGTCTTTCCCTTATATTTAGCCTTCATGCTGATGTTACTGTGTGGAGAAATAAAGACTGAAAATACAAATAAATAGACAATTGAAAGAATTGATCCAGACACAACTTGTAAAGGTTGATTTACAGTCCGACTCCAACACTGCTGCACCATCGGGCACTAACGTTTTTGAATTTCTTGAACCATTCTGAGACAAATGACACAAAGTAATATCAATTGTTATACTAAATATTTCAGGTAAAACAGGTTAAAATATATCAGAGTTGCAACGAAATTAAAAGAAATTAAAATGAAAAAACATAAAATTAATATAAAAAAACTTAGCTTTTAATATTTTCAATTTTCAGAGTAGTTTTCTAATAAGCGTACGTAATCTCCAATTTTAATCCTCGATAGTATAGTGGTCAGTATCTCCGCCTGTCACGTGGAAGGCCCGGGTTCGATTCCCGGTCGGGGAGTATTTTTTTGTTATTTCATTTAAAAATTTGAAAAAATTTTGAAGTTAAAATTTGTAGTCAGTTGGGATTAAAAATAAATTAATCCATGTAGCATTGGTGGTTCAGTGGTAGAATGCTCGCCTGCCACGCGGGCGACCCGGGTTCGATTCCCGGCTGATGCATTTTTATTTTGTTGAATAATGAAATTGAATTATGAATAATACTTTAAAATTCCATAATAAATTTTAATCAGTTTAAAAAAAGTTGTTAAAATCGTTTTTAGCTCTTAATAATAATAATATATCAGAGTTGGCGGGGAAATTGAAAAAACACAAAATTAAACAAAAAGAGTTAGCTTTTATTATTTCGGATTTTCAGAGTAGTTTTTTAATAAGCGGATGTAATCTCACACTTTTAATCCTCGATAGTATAGTGGTCAGTATCTCCGCCTGTCACGTGGAAGGCCCGGGTTCGATTCCCGGTCGGGGAGTATTTTTTTGTTATTTCATTTAAAAATTTGTAAAAAAATTTGAAGTTAAAATTTGTAGTCAATTGGGATTAGAAATAATTTAATCCATGTAGCATTTAATTTAATCCATGATGCATTTTTATTTTGTTGATTAATGAAATTGAATTGTGAATAATACTTTTAAATTTCATAACAAATTTTCATCAGTTTCTATTGTCATATTTGAGAAGACCATCTGGAGTAGTTGAGATAACCATCCGGTAGTGTTTTTGGTCGGTAAAAAATTAATTTTGTCTTGTATGTCTTTCCCTTATATTTGCTCCTTCATGCTGATGTTACTGTGTGGAGAAATAAAGACTGAAAATACAAATAAATAGACAATTGAAAGAATTGATCCAGACACAACTTGTAAAGGTTGATTTACAGTCCGACTCCAACACTGCTGCACCATCGGGCAATAACGTTTTTGAATTTCTTTGACATTTCTGAGACAAATGACACAAAGTAATATCAATTGTTATACTAAAAAATATTTCAGGTAAAACAGGTTAAAATATATCAGAGTTGCAACGAAATTAAAAGAAATTAAAATGAAAAAACATAAAATTAATATAAAAAAACTTAGCTTTTAATATTTTCAATTTTCAGAGTAGTTTTCTAATAAGCGTACGTAATCTCAATTTTTTAATCCTCGATAGTATAGTGGTCAGTATCTCCGCCTGTCACGTGGAAGGCCCGGGTTCGATTCCCGGTCGGGGAGTATTTTTTTGTTATTTCATTTAAAAATTTGAAAAAATTTTGAAGTTAAAATTTGTAGTCAGTTGGGATTAAAAATAAATTAATCCATGTAGCATTGGTGGTTCAGTGGTAGAATGCTCGCCTGCCACGCGGGCGACCCGGGTTCGATTCCCGGCTGATGCATTTTTATTTTGTTGAATAATGAAATTGAATTATGAATAATACTTTAAAATTCCATAATAAATTTTAATCAGTTTAAAAAAAGTTGTTAAAATCGTTTTTAGCTCTTAATAATAATAATATATCAGAGTTGGCGGGGAAATTGAAAAAACACAAAATTAAACAAAAAGAGTTAGCTTTTATTATTTCGGATTTTCAGAGTAGTTTTTTAATAAGCGGATGTAATCTCAAACTTTTAATCCTCGATAGTATAGTGGTCAGTATCTCCGCCTGTCACGTGGAAGGCCGGGTTCGATTCCCGGTCGGGGAGTATTTTTTTGTTATTTCATTTAAAAATTTGTAAAAAAATTTGAAGTTAAAATTTGTAGTCAATTGGGATTAGAAATAATTTAATCCATGTAAGCATTTAATTTAATCCATGATGCATTTTTATTTTGTTGATTAATGAAATTGAATTGTGAATAATACTTTTAAATTTCATAACAAATTTTCATCAGTTTCTATTGTCATATTTGAGAAGACCATCTGGAGTAGTTGAGATGACCATCCGGTAGTGTTTTTTTGTGTCGTAAAAAATTAATTTTGTCTTGTATGTTTTCCTATATTTAGCCTTCATGCTGATGTTACTGTGTGGAGAAATAAAGACTGAAAATACAAATAAATAGACAATTGAAAGAATTGATCCAGACACAACTTGTAAAGGTTGATTTACAGTCCGACTCCAACACTGCTGCACCATCGGGCACTAACGTTTTTGAATTTCTTTGACATTTCTGAGACAAATGACACAAAGTAATATCAATTGTTATACTAAAAAATATTTCAGGTAAAACAGGTTAAAATATATCAGAGTTGCAACGAAATTAAAAGAAATTAAAATGAAAAAACATAAAATTAATATAAAAAAACTTAGCTTTTAATATTTTCAATTTTCAGAGTAGTTTTCTAATAAGCGTACGTAATCTCAATTTTTTAATCCTCGATAGTATAGTGGTCAGTATCTCCGCCTGTCACGTGGAAGGCCCGGGTTCGATTCCCGGTCGGGGAGTATTTTTTTGTTATTTCATTTAAAAATTTGAAAAAATTTTGAAGTTAAAATTTGTAGTCAGTTGGGATTAAAAAAATTAATCCATGTAGCATTGGTGGTTCAGTGGTAGAATGCTCGCCTGCCACGCGGGCGACCCGGGTTCGATTCCCGGCTGATGCATTTTTATTTTGTTGAATAATGAAATTGAATTATGAATAATACTTTAAAATTCCATAATAAATTTTAATCAGTTTAAAAAAAGTTGTTAAAATCGTTTTTAGCTCTTAATAATAATAATATATCAGAGTTGGCGGGGAAATTGAAAAAACAAAATTAAACAAAAAGAGTTAGCTTTTATTATTTCGGATTTTCAGAGTAGTTTTTTAATAAGCGGATGTAATCTCAAACTTTTAATCCTCGATAGTATAGTGGTCAGTATCTCCGCCTGTCACGTGGAAGGCCCGGGTTCGATTCCCGGTCGGGGAGTATTTTTTTGTTATTTCATTTAAAAATTTGTAAAAAAATTTGAAGTTAAAATTTGTAGTCAATTGGGATTAGAAATAATTTAATCCATGTAGCATTTAATTTAATCCATGATGCATTTTTATTTTGTTGATTAATGAAATTGAATTGTGAATAATACTTTTAAATTTCATAACAAATTTTCATCAGTTTCTATTGTCATATTTGAGAAGACCATCTGGAGTAGTTGAGATAACCATCCGGTAGTGTTTTTGGTCGGTAAAAAATTAATTTTGTCTTGTATGTCTTTTCCCTTATAATTAGCCTTCATGCTGATGTTACTGTGTGGAGAAATAAAGACTGAAAATACAAATAAATAGACAATTGAAAGAATTGATCCAGACACAACTTGTAAAGGTTGATTTACAGTCCGACTCCAACACTGCTGCACCATCGGGCACTAACGTTTTTGAATTTCTTTGACATTTCTGAGACAAATGACACAAAGTAATATCAATTGTTATACTAAAAAATATTTCAGGTAAAACAGGTTAAAATATATCAGAGTTGCAACGAAATTAAAAGAAATTAAAATGAAAAAACATAAAATTAATATAAAAAAACTTAGCTTTTAATATTTTCAATTTTCAGAGTAGTTTTCTAATAAGCGTATGTAATCTCAATTTTTTAATCCTCGATAGTATAGTGGTCAGTATCTCCGCCTGTCACGTGGAAGGCCGGGTTCGATTCCCGGTCGGAGTATTTTTTTGTTATTTTCTTAAAAAATTTGAAAAAATTTGAAGTTAAAATTTGTAGTCCAGTGGATTAAAATAAAATTAATCGCATGTTAAGCATTGGTGTTCAGTGTAAAATGCTTCGCCTGACACCGGGCGACCTGGTTTCGATTCCGGCTGATGCTTTATTTTGGTTGAATAATGAAATTGAATTATGAATAATACTTTAAAATTCCATAATAAATTTTAATCAGTTTAAAAAAAGTTGTTAAAATCGTTTTTAGCTCTTAATAATAATAATATATCAGAGTTGGCGGGGAAATTGAAAAAACACAAAATTAAACAAAAAGAGTTAGCTTTTATTATTTCGGATTTTCAGAGTGTTTTTTAATAAGCGGATGTAAACTAAACTTTAATCCCCGATAGTATAGTGGTCAGTATCTCCGCCTGTCCGTGGAAGGCCGGGTTCGATCCCGGTCGGGGAGTATTTTTTTGTTATTTCATTAAAAATTTGTAAAAATTTAAGTTAAAATTTGTAGTCAATTGGGATTAGAAATAATTTAATCCATGTAGCATTTAATTTAATCCATGATGCATTTTTATTGTTGATTAATGAAATTGAATTGTGAATAATACTTTTAAATTTCATAACAAATTTTCATCAGTTTCTATTGTCATATTTGAGAAGACCATCTGGAGTAGTTGACGAACATTTCCCCCCCCGGTTAGTGGTTTTTTGGTCGGTAAAAAATTAATTTTGTCTTGTATGTCTTTCCCTTATATTTAGCCTTCATGCTGATGTTACTGTGTGGAGAAATAAAGACTGAAAATACAAAAATAGACAATTGAAAGAATTGATTCAGACACAACTTGTAAAGGTTGATTTCAAGTCCGATACCAACACTGCTGCACCATCGGGCACTAACGTTTTTGAATTTCTTTGACATTTCTGAGACAAATGACACAAAGTAATATCAATTGTTATACTAAAAAATATTTCAGGTAAAACAGGTTAAAATATATCAGAGTTGCAACGAAATTAAAAGAAATTAAAATGAAAAAACATAAAATTAATATAAAAAAACTTAGCTTTTAATATTTTCAATTTTCAGAGTAGTTTTCTAATAAGCGTACGTAATCTCAATTTTTTAATCCTCGATAGTATAGTGGTCAGTATCTCCGCCTGTCACGTGGAAGGCCCGGGTTCGATTCCCGGTCGGGGAGTATTTTTTTGTTATTTCATTTAAAAATTTGAAAAAATTTGAAGTTAAAATTTGTAGTCAGTTGGGATTAAAAATAAATTAATCCATGTAGCATTGGTGGTTCAGTGGTAGAATGCTCGCCTGCCAGCGCGGGCGACCCAGGTTCGATTCCCGGCTGATGCATTTTTATTTTGTTGAATAATGAAATTGAATTATGAATAATACTTTAAAATTCCATAATAAATTTTAATCAGTTTAAAAAAAGTTGTTAAAATCGTTTTTAGCTCTTAATAATAATAATTCAGAGTTGGCGGGGAAATTGAAAAAACACAAATTAAACAAAAAAAATTAGCTTTTAATTATTTCGGATTTTCAGAGTAGTTTTTTAATAAGCGGATGTAATCTCAAACTTTTAATCCTCGATAGTATAGTGGTCAGTATCTCCGCCTGTCACGTGGAAGGCCCGGGTTCGATTCCCGGTCGGGGAGTATTTTTTTGTTATTTCATTTAAAAATTTGTAAAAAAATTTGAAGTTAAAATTTGTAGTCAATTGGGATTAGAAATAATTTAATCCATGTAGCATTTAATTTAATCCATGATGCATTTTTATTTTGTTGATTAATGAAATTGAATTGTGAATAATACTTTTAAATTTCATAACAAATTTTCATCAGTTTCTATTGTCATATTTGAGAAGACCATCTGGAGTAGTTGAGATAACCATCCGGTAGTGTTTTTGGTCGGTAAAAAATTAATTTTGTCTTGTATGTCTTTCCCTTATATTTAGCCTTCATGCTGATGTTACTGTGTGGAGAAATAAAGACTGAAAATACAAATAAATAGACAATTGAAAGAATTGATCCAGACACAACTTGTAAAGGTTGATTTACAGTCCGACTCCAACACTGCTGCACCATCGGGCACTAACGTTTTTGAATTTCTTTGACATTTCTGAGACAAATGACACAAAGTAATATCAATTGTTATACTAAAAAATATTTCAGGTAAAACAGGTTAAAATATATCAGAGTTGCAACGAAATTAAAAGAAATTAAAATGAAAAAACATAAAATTAATATAAAAAAACTTAGCTTTTAATATTTTCAATTTTCAGAGTAGTTTTCTAATAAGCGTATCGTAATCTCAATTTTTTAATCCTCGATAGTATAGTGGTCAGTATCTCCGCCTGTCACGTGGAAGGCCCGGGTTCGATTCCCGGTCGGGGAGTATTTTTTTGTTATTTCATTTAAAAATTTGAAAAAATTTTGAAGTTAAAATTTGTAGTCAGTTGGGATTAAAAATAAATTAATCCATGTAGCATTGGTGGTTCAGTGGTAGAATGCTCGCCTGCCACGCGGGCGACCCGGGTTCGATTCCCGGCTGATGCATTTTTATTTTGTTGAATAATGAAATTGAATTATGAATAATACTTTAAAATTCCATAAAATTTAATCAGTTTAAAAAAAGTTGTTAAAATCGTTTTTAGCTCTTAATAATAATAATATATCAGAGTTGGCGGGGAAATTGAAAAAACACAAAATTAAACAAAAAGAGTTAGCTTTTATTATTTCGGATTTTCAGAGTAGTTTTTTAATAAGCGGATGTAATCTAAACTTTTAATCCTCGATAGTATAGTGGTCAGTATCTCCGCCTGTCACGTGGAAGGCCCGGGTTCGATTCCCGGTCGGGGAGTATTTTTTTGTTATTTCATTTAAAAATTTGTAAAAAAATTTGAAGTTAAAATTTGTAGTCAATTGGGATTAGAAATAATTTAATCCATGTAGCATTTAATTTAATCCATGATGCATTTTTATTTTGTTGAATTAATAAATTGAATTGTGAATGTACTTTTAAATTTCATAACAAATTTTCATCAGTTCCTATTGTCATATTTGAGAAGACCATCTGGAGTAGTTGAGATGACCATCCGGTAGTGTTTTTGGTCGGTAAAAAATTAATTTTGTCTTGTATGTCTTTCCCTTATATTTAGCCTTCATGCTGATGTTACTGTGTGGAGAAATAAAGACTGAAAATACAAATAAATAGACAATTGAAAGAATTGATCCAGACACAACTTGTAAAGGTTGATTTACAGTCCGACTCCAACACTGCTGCACCATCGGGCACTAACGTTTTTGAATTTCTTTGACATTTCGTCTGAGACAAATGACACAAAGTAATATCAATTGTTATACTAAAAAATATTTCAGGTAAAACAGGTTAAAATATATCAGAGTTGCAACGAAATTAAAAGAAATTAAAATGAAAAAACATAAAATTAATATAAAAAAACTTAGCTTTTAATATTTTCAATTTTCAGAGTAGTTTTCTAATAAGCGTATGTAATCTCAATTTTTTAATCCTCGATAGTATAGTGGTCAGTATCTCCGCCTGTCACGTGGAAGGGCCCGGGTTCGATTCCCGGTCGGGGAGTATTTTTTTGTTATTTCATTTAAAAATTTGAAAAAATTTTGAAGTTAAAATTTGTAGTCAGTTGGGATTAAAAATAAATTAATCCATGTAGCATCGGTGGTTCAGTGGTAGAATGCTCGCCTGCCACGCGGGCGACCCGGGTTCGATTCCCGCCGATGCATTTTTATTTTGTTGAATAATGAAATTGAATTATGAATAATACTTTAAAATTCCATAATAAATTTTAATCAGTTTAAAAAATGTTGTTAAAATCGTTTTTAGCTCTTAATAATAATAATATATCAGAGTTGGCGGGGAAATTGAAAAAACACAAAATTAAACAAAAAGAGTTAGCTTTTATTATTTCGGATTTTCAGAGTAGTTTTTTAATAAGCGGATGTAATCTCAAACTTTTAATCCTCGATAGTATAGTGGTCAGTATCTCCGCCTGTCACGTGGAAGGCCCGGGTTCGATTCCCGGTCGGGGAGTATTTTTTTGTTATTTCATTTAAAAATTTGTAAAAAAATTTGAAGTTAAAATTTGTAGTCAATTGGGATTAGAAATAATTTAATCCATGTAGCATTTAATTTAATCCATGATGCATTTTTATTTTGTTGATTAATGAAATTGAATTGTGAATAATACTTTTAAATTTCATAACAAATTTTCATCAGTTTCTATTGTCATATTTGAGAAGACCATCTGGAGTAGTTGAGATAACCATCCGGTAGTGTTTTTGGTCGGTAAAAAATTAATTTTGTCTTGTATGTCTTTCCCTTATATTTAGCCTTCATGCTGATGTTACTGTGTGGAGAAATAAAGACTGAAAATACAAATAAATAGACAATTGAAAGAATTGATCCAGACACAACTTGTAAAGGTTGATTTACAGTCCGACTCCAACACTGCTGCACCATCGGGCACTAACGTTTTTGAATTTCTTTGACATTTCTGAGACAAATGACACAAAGTAATATCAATTGTTATACTAAAAAATATTTCAGGTAAAACAGGTTAAAATATATCAGAGTTGCAACGAAATTAAAAGAAATTAAAATGAAAAAACATAAAATTAATATAAAAAAACTTAGCTTTTAATATTTTCAATTTTCAGAGTAGTTTTCTAATAAGCGTACGTAATCTCAATTTTTTAATCCTCGATAGTATAGTGGTCAGTATCTCCGCCTGTCACGTGGAAGGCCCGGGTTCGATTCCCGGTCGGGGAGTATTTTTTTGTTATTTCATTTAAAAATTTGAAAAAATTTTGAAGTTAAAATTTGTAGTCAGTTGGGATTAAAAATAAATTAATCCATGTAGCATCGGTGGTTCAGTGGTAGAATGCTCGCCTGCCACGCGGGCGACCCGGGTTCGATTCCCGGCCGATGCATTTTTATTTTGTTGAATAATGAAATTGAATTATGAATAATACTTTAAAATTCCATAATAAATTTTAATCAGTTTAAAAAAAGTTGTTAAAATCGTTTTTAGCTCTTAATAATAATAATATATCAGAGTTGGCGGGGAAATTGAAAAAACACAAAATTAAACAAAAAGAGTTAGCTTTTATTATTTCGGATTTTCAGAGTAGTTTTTTAATAAGCGGATGTAATCTCAAACTTTTAATCCTCGATAGTATAGTGGTCAGTATCTCCGCCTGTCACGTGGAAGGCCCGGGTTCGATTCCCGGTCGGGGAGTATTTTTTTGTTATTTCATTTAAAAATTTGTAAAAAAATTTGAAGTTAAAATTTGTAGTCAATTGGGATTAGAAATAATTTAATCCATGTAGCATTTAATTTAATCCATGATGCATTTTTATTTTGTTGATTAATGAAATTGAATTGTGAATAATACTTTTAAATTTCATAACAAATTTTCATCAGTTTCTATTGTCATATTTGAGAAGACCATCTGGAGTAGTTGAGATAACCATCCGGTAGTGTTTTTGGTCGGTAAAAAATTAATTTTGTCTTGTATGTCTTTCCCTTATATTTAGCCTTCATGCTGATGTTACTGTGTGGAGAAATAAAGACTGAAAATACAAATAAATAGACAATTGAAAGAATTGATCCAGACACAACTTGTAAAGGTTGATTTACAGTCCGACTCCAACACTGCTGCACCATCGGGCACTAACGTTTTTGAATTTCTTTGACATTTCTGAGACAAATGACACAAAGTAATATCAATTGTTATACTAAAAAATATTTCAGGTAAAACAGGTTAAAATATATCAGAGTTGCAACGAAATTAAAAGAAATTAAAATGAAAAAACATAAAATTAATATAAAAAAACTTAGCTTTTAATATTTTCAATTTTCAGAGTAGTTTTCTAATAAGCGTATGTAATCTCAATTTTTTAATCCTCGATAGTATAGTGGTCAGTATCTCCGCCTGTCACGTGGAAGGCCCGGGTTCGATTCCCGGTCGGGGAGTATTTTATTGTTATTTCATTTAAAAATTTGAAAAAATTTTGAAGTTAAAATTTGTAGTCAGTTGGGATTAAAAATAAATTAATCCATGTAGCATCGGTGGTTCAGTGGTAGAATGCTCGCCTGCCACGCGGGCGACCCGGGTTCGATTCCCGGCCGATTGCATTTTTATTTTGTTGAATAATGAAATTGAATTATGAATAATACTTTAAAATTCCATAATAAATTTTAATCAGTTTAAAAAAAGTTGTTAAAATCGTTTTTAGCTCTTAATAATAATAATATATCAGAGTTGGCGGGGAAATTGAAAAAACACAAAATTAAACAAAAAGAGTTAGCTTTTATTATTTCGGATTTTCAGAGTAGTTTTTTAATAAGCGGATGTAATCTCAAACTTTTAATCCTCGATAGTATAGTGGTCAGTATCTCCGCCTGTCACGTGGAAGGCCCGGGTTCGATTCCCGGTCGGGGAGTATTTTTTTGTTATTTCATTTAAAAATTTGAAAAAATTTTGAAGTTAAAATTTGTAGTCAGTTGGGATTAAAAATAAATTAATCCATGTAGCATCGGTGGTTCAGTGGTAGAATGCTCGCCTGCCACGCGGGCGACCCGGGTTCGATTCCCGGCCGATGCATTTTTATTTTGTTGAATAATGAAATTGAATTATGAATAATACTTTAAAATTCCATAATAAATAATACTTTAAATAATACTTTAAAATTCCATATTAAATTTTAATCAGTTTAAAAAAAGTTGTTAAAATCGTTTTTAGCTCTTAATAATAATAATATATCAGAGTTGGCGGGGAAATTGAAAAAACACAAAAACACCTTATTATCTTTGAATGTTAAATATCTTTGTTCCTCTATTCTCAGCTGTTCGTTCCTTACCGTCAGTTCTGAATATGTTAGTTTCCTTATTTGTTGAGGCATTCTTGTTTCGTTATAATCTCTGTTAAATATCTATGTTAAATATCTTTGTTCCTCTATTCTCAGCTGTTCGTTCCTTACCGTCAGTTCTGAATATGTTAGTTTCCTTATTTGTTGAGGCATTCTTGTTTCGTTATAATCTCTGTAATACGCGACTGCGGTTGTTAGTGTATTGATTTTTTCTTCTTCTTCTGGTTTTTTCTAAAGTTTCGTCCATATTGAATCTGGTTCCTCTCTTATCTGTACTGTTATCTCCTAACTGTTTCCGCTTGTCATCTAATGGTAAATATCGTCATTATTTTTGAATTTTTTTTTTATTTTCTGATTTTTCTGATTATTTGTATTTTTGATTTTTATAGGATTTTATCATTTTTTTTACATTCTATTTACACTTTCCTTTCCTCTTTTTTGACGTCTTATTTGGCTTTTCTACTTTAATTTTATATAAAAATTATCCTCTAGCAAGAATCCCTCCATTTTTAATCGTTGTTGTGAATGGAAGAATGGTTTACCCACTGCCGTATTCCAGGCAGTTGTTGGTCTTCACATTTGTCGTTCGTTTCCTGCTCTGATTGGATTGCGATATTCCTCTCGTCCTATCATTTTTAATATCATATACTGCTTGAAAGGCCACGTTAATAGTTCATCCTATTCTCCTCTTCCTACTCTAACGAATACACTAATATGGGTGCCTGTGGCATTTCCATCCTCATTTGGATATAGTCTAATGCCCAATTTGTATCCATTTTTAAAATTATATCGGAGGGCTATCTAGGATTTTTTGTGTTCCATCTTTTGCTCTTTGTAGCTTCTCTGCGAATCCAGTTATTCTCCATATGAAGGGTGCTGTAGGTAGTTTTCTGGCTACTGGGCTGGTTGTTTCTAGATCTCGTATGTTGTTGGTTATCTGTTGCATTTTCTCTTCCATTTCAGCCATTTTCTTGGATGTATTTTCTTGGCTTTTCTCAAAGTTTCTAGATTCTAGTATTTCCTTCAATAGGGCTTTTTGCGCATCCACTTCTGTTCGTAGGCTTTTTACTTCCCATGCTATCATTTCTATCGTTTTCATCATGATTTCGGTGTGCTCGATACTATTTTCTACCATGTCTTTGCATTTCCGCTATTGGTAGTCGTACTTGGCAGTTGAATAGTTCTAACGGGCATTTGACTGGTTTGCCAATACATTCATTCCAATGTTCTTTTAGTTTGACTTTATCTTTCCTGTTGCAGTTGCTGTTACATATTCCTTCGTAGGGATCGCATATTTGTTCCTCACTTGGATTCCGATGCTCCTTTTCTATTTTTATCCATTCGTCGATAGCTCCACAGAATTCGCACTTCTCTTCTCTCCTGATGCACCCTTTATGATGTTTTTCCATATTCTTTTTTATTGTGATAGTTTGACATTTTTTGCATGGTATTTCTTTATATTCACATTCTTTGGTGTGGTTTTCGGCTTCTTTCATAGGTCCTTTCCATTCACACTCCTCTAATCGGCATCGAACTACTAGGTTGTTTATTTCTTTGTTGGTGGCTTTGTCCACTGTTGTAGGATCTTCGTCTCCTTCAAAATTCTCATCGCATCCAGGGCATTTTATAATTTTTGTTTCTATCATCTCTATCGTACAATCTGTACATATTTTGCATCCACACTTCATCTGTCTCGCTCCAATCAGTAATCCTTTGCATTTACAACATTTTAATCTTTCTTCTGTGTTGTCCACCATTCTGATCTTGTCTTTCATTATTCGTCTCGTATCTTCGGATGGATTCTCGCTTCCTCTGATTCTCTCGATAATTGTCTGCATATCTACAATAATTTTCTGATTATTTGACGTCGTTTTGCTTTTATCAGTCTATTTACACATATTTACATAGTACGCTCTATTTTACTCCACTGTCGAATCCGGTTCTGAAGTGAATTCTGGCATCGATGATATCCATTCTACCCAACTTGCTGGATCTATATTCTGTTGGCTACTTCTTAATCTTCTAATTTCTTCAGCCTGCCACCTGACTTGGTTGTTTAATTTTTCGTTTATTCTTTGTAGTTGTATTATAGTTCGTTGCTGATATTCTATTCTCGCTGCTTGGTTTAAGCCTCGGTTCACACTTTCCGTTAATACTATATGAGTATTCGTCCACTGTACTTGCGCGTTGTTGGTTATCTGAGTCATTAGTTCGCATTGTCGTCTACATATTGCTTCAACTCCTTGATCTTGATATATTCCTCGATCTAATTCTACGATCTCTATAGGCACGTTGACGGCTGTAGGTTGTTGGACTACTTCCACAAATGGTTGTATTCTGGCTTGATGTTGTCGGTTATCGTTGTTCGGATCCATCTATCGATTATAATACATCGTTAATTCCTCTGCGTTCTTTTTCTGTTAGATCATTTTCTCTGGTGCATTTTATACAATATTTATACACAAATATACATACTATTACTACCATTATACTACATAATATTCTACACTATATAAATCGTCTCCTTCTTGTCTTATACCATTGTCTCCGGGGGTTCTATACGTAGTGTTCGTATATCCCAATATCTCTCATCTGTTATCCGGTATACATCAAATTCGTTTGACCATTCCTGTGGCGTTTCAATAATGGGCGATTCTCTTAACCAGAGTCCACTTGTACTTGAGTTTCCTATGACTTCATATTCCTCTGTTCTTTCTGCATCGTATTGTTCCAATTCGATATTGTATTTGAATTTTTCTATTGCTGGCCATAGTCTTTTCTTTTTTGGCTTCTGTTTGCATTTATTGGTGGTTCTTACAAGTTGAACTATTATTAACATTATCACGATACTTGTTACCGCCGTTGTTATCCAGATCATCTTTGTCAAGTAGTTCGTTTCATTGGGCTGCGTTGTTGTTGTTTCACTTGGATTGGTTGTTTCCATTATTCATTTTTTTGGATGTACCTTTTTAAGTGCTTTCTGAAGTTGTAGGGCTTCATGTATAGAAAGGTGACTATCATCTCTGATCGTTTCTTTTTGCAACGTCTTGTTACTTAATTTTCTCTCGGGTTGCTTTGTTGTGGGCTGGTCTGTCGTGATTGCCTTGGATGGTTTTCCTGTTATCGTCCTCCAGTGTAAATGGGTCCTTTTTTTGACATAAACCATATATTTCCCGAGTTTTCTTTTAATTGGGATGCGGTATTTCTGATTCTTTATAGCTTTGTTTGACTCGCATTAAATTCTTTTGTTCACCGTCCCGTTTCCTTTGGTTTCATATATACAGACTCTTGTGATGGGTTCCTTACCCGTGTTTTCAATTATTACTTCTTCTTCATTTGCTGCATTCGACTCTACTTTTATTATTACCGCTTTATTCTCTCTAATTTGACGTTTGTACGGTTCTTCTCTTGTTTCTTTTTCTGGATGGTTTGTCGTACTTGGCTTTGGTAGTTTTCTTGTTGTTCTGGAGCTTTTTCCTAATGTTCTGGCTACGGTGCAAGTTATTATCATGTTATCATTGGCACATATTATATATTCCGAATCGCCTTTTATATTGTCCCATTCGCATTTTCTTTCTACTCTCAGGTTCAGTTTCCAGCAGTCGGTGATTTGGTTTTGTACGCATACTTGTTTAATTGTTTCTGTCCCTATGTTTGTTATTTGTAGTTTGCCTATCCCAGACTTTACTTGAATTCTTATGCTTCTATCCCCTTTTTCTGCATCTCTACATATGTTTTCGGTGGTATGACATGATGATGAGTCTTCAGGCTGTATTTCTATCTTTCCTGGTTTTCCTATTGATTCGAATTGGCAGCTTATGCTTGTATTCGTTGTCAGATGAAGGCATATTCCTTTACTTGGGATTCCTTTGTCATCTATTGTTCGTATTCTGAACGATTTCAGCCCTTTTAGTGCATCTTTGTTAGCTTCCGTTAATCTGATTGACGTAATTAATATTATTAGTTTTTATAGTGGGGACGGTTGGTTTTGATTTTCTCTTGGTTGCTGTACATTTTTATTATTTAGTAGTGTCCCTCGTTTTTGTTTTCTCTCGTTGTTGTCATTATTTCCCGTTTCTTCCTTATTTTCTGTTTCTTGAGGAGTGTTTCTATTTTCATCATCGGGTGGTTCTCTTTTCTCTTGTTGTGCGGGTTTATTCTCGTCTTCTGCATCTGGCCTGGCATCTTGGTCGTCTTAGTCTTCGTTATTGCTATTACTTCCTCATCCGTTATTATCTCCATCCGGGGCTTCCTTTGAAATGTCGTCCTCGACATTTATTGCTTCGATTATTTCTTCATAGACTTTTATTATTCTTGCTTTTAGATCGTCCATTTCCTTTATTTCTTGTTTACTCTTTTGAAACCTTATTTGTTTTCGATGCCATCTATGTATTATTGCTAGTAGTTATTCTTTTCTGTCTCCGATTCGTATTGCTTCCATTGGATGGTTTGTGAATTTCAGTCTTTCCCGTTTCAGCATTGCTTTTATCGTTTTTGGGAATGGATAGTAAGCGTATATCGTTTCTTTTAATAGGATGTTTCTATTTCTTACCATGTAATTTACATTGAATACCTTTAGTGCTGAACCTTCATAAGTCCACTTCATTAAATTTGCTGCTGCTTCGTCTTGTTTGGCATCAATAGCTTCCCATAATGTTTGAATCGTTTTACCCATTATTTCTCTTTCTCTTATTGTCGCATTGCTGGTTATAAATTTCACTGCACTTGCCTGTCTTGATTTCAGTGCAAAGTGTAACACGTTATTTTCTCCATTATCTTTTTCTTTGAAGGATGATCCGGTTCTTAGTAGTTCTCTCAGGACTGTGGTGGAGGCATCTGCTGCTGCTGCGAACATTAATGGGTTAGAGTTCTGTACATTCGAGGTTTGTCCGCATTTCTGCATGAATTGAACTATGTCCAGTGTTCTTTGGGTATTTTTATGTTGCACTGCGAAATGTAGAGGTACGTTTCCTTCTACATCTGCCATAGTAAAGATCATGGGTATCTTTTCTTTTATTAGGTCCATTTCTGGTGGGCTTCTGCTTCCTTTAGCGTAGTCCATCGCAATCTTTCCTGCTTTATTTATTATTCTCATCCAATCCTTTTCTTCGACCCATTCCGGCATTATTTCTCAGATGGCTTTTACTATGACATCCATTTTGTCTACCTTATCCTTTGTTGGATCCAATAGTAGCTTTGGTTCATCTGGTTTAGGTTTCTCCGCCATTTGTGCGCTGTTTGGTGCCGCTTCTATTTTGCGACTTAGTGTTAGTCCGTTGATATTTAGTTGTTGGGTTTGCGATCTGGTTTTCATGCTTCTTTTTTCTGGTTCTTTTGTTATTGTCTTGAGTATTGCGTTACATCTGCTTACGTTTACATACATAGGCCTGGTGAGTGGGCTGTTAACCAATTTGACTCGGACGTTGTTTTCGTTCACATATATTATTTCATATGGCCCTTTACCACTCCTTTGCAGTTTTCGTGCTACTTCTGGGATGATTTCTGGTGTTGCAATTATTACCCAATCTCCGACTTGGAAATTGTGTTCACGCACGTCTCGTTTCTTATCGTGTAACTCCTTGTAGCTTTCTTGGTTAAATCTAATATTCATACCTGCCGTTTTCCAGATCTCTTGCATCAGCTCCTTGAATCCAGTTACATAATCATCAACCTCCATATATTGTGATATCGGTGGCTGATACTCTAGATCTATCGGCATGTTACATTCTCAGCCGTACATTAACTTGAAAGGACTCATCTTTGTTGAAGAATGTATTGACATTCTATATGCCATGAGGCATAGATTTATATATCTATCCCAATCTTTTTGATGTTTGCTTACGTAGTTCGACATCATTTCTATTAGAATTCCATTGAATCGTTGGGTTTGTCCGTTTGTTTGTGGGTGGTATGGCGACGTTCTCAATTTTGCTATTCTGAAGTAGTTCGTTACCTCTTCTATGATTTCACTCATGAAGTTGGTTCCCTGGTCGGTTAATATTTGTTTGAATGTTCCGTACCGGCAGAATATTTCCTCTACTAATATTCTCGCTATTGTCTTGGCTTTCTGATCTGGTATTGCGAATGCTTCCGGAAACTTTGTTAAATAATCTGTTACTAACAATATATAGATGTTTCCGTCGTTGGTTTCCAGCAATGGTCCTACCACGTCCATTGCAATCATCGTCATGGGTTCCGGTGGAATCGGCATTGGCTTTAGTGGTGCCTTTAGTTTACTTCCTGTGCTTTTTCTGGTTGCACAGGTCAAACAGTTCTTTATCCACTCCTTTACGTCTTCTCCTATATTTGGCCAATAATACTTTTGACGCAGTCTTGCTTCCGTCTTTTTTGCTGACATGTGTCCTCCAAGCTTCCCATCGTGATATTGCATTAGCACTTCCTTTCGTCTACTTTCTGGCAAGCACGATTCGTTTTTCGCCATCCATTAATAATAACCATCCTTTTTCCATAGTGTATCTATGTTTATGTTTTTCCATATGTTCTTTTAATCTATTGTTGTTATCGAAGATTTTTATATCGTTAGTTTTCATGAATTCGATTATTGTCTTCAATTCTTCATCTTCTTTCTGTTCGTTTTTCAATTTCGTGAAATCGATGTCTTCAGCGATTATCATGCAAATTCGTCTTACGTCTTGGTCCATCAGTTTCTCGAATACAAATCTTGACATGCAGTCTGCATTGACGTTGGCTTTCCCTGACTTGAACTTGATGTATGGTGAGTATTCTTGCAGCTGCATTGCCCATCTCATTAATCTACTAGAGACTTCTTTGTGTTGGCCTAACCATACCAATGGTTGATGATCCGTTGTGATATATATCTCATGACCCCATAATAAATATTTGAAATGTTTGATGGCTTGGATTATAGCTAGTGCCTCTCTTTCGGTTACTTAGTAGTTCTTTTCATGCTTCTTAAATGTTCGACTGTAGTATCCGATGACTCGTTCTCTTTTTTCTTCATCCCATTGTCCTAGGACTGCTCCAGATGCGTATCCACTTGCATCTGTTGCCAATAAAACGGTTTCTTAAAGTCTGGATGTACTAGTAGTGGTGCTGATATCAGTTTGTCTCTGAGTGTTTCGAAGGCTGTTTGTTGCTCCTTTTCCCATGCAAATGTGGTATCTTTCTTTGTTAGTACCTGTATTGGTTTGGCGATGGTTGCATAATTCTTGATAAACCTCCGATAGTATCCACATAGGCCTAAGAATTCTTGCACTTGTGTGACTGTTTTTGGTACTAAACAATTCTTTATCTTTTCTATGTTTCTCGGGTCTGGTTCCTTGCCTTTTGCCGACACGATGTGTCCTAAGAACGTGGCTTTTTCCTTGGCCCAATCGCATTTTGATGGCTTTAGTTTTAGTTTCCATTGTCGTAATCGAACAAATACGTTTCGTATGTCTTTTAGATGTTGTTCGAAGGTACTAGAATAAATTAATAAATCATCAATATATACCATACACTGTTTAATGCCGTGAGTTACGAAGTTCATACATCTCTGAAAAGAAACTGGTGCGTTGGTTAATCCGAAATCATTTTCTTAAATTGATATAAATCTTTTCCGATTGTAAAGGCAGTTTTCTCTCGGTCCTCCTCCTTGACCTTTATTTGCCAATATCCACGTTTTAAGTCTAATGATGTAAAATAGGCTGCTCCATGTAACATTTGCAACATCTCATTTATATCTGGCAGCGGGTATGTATCTCTTTTAGTTACTGCGTTAAGTCGTCGGTAATCTATGCAGAATCTTTGTGTTCCGTCTTTTTTCTTTACCATGACCACTGGAAATTGCCACGGTGAGCAAATTGGTTCGATTACTCCAGCGTCTAACATCTTTTGAACTTCTTTTTTAGCAACCGATTTCTGGGCTTCTGCCAATTGATATGTTCTTAACGTTATTGGGGTATCATCTGTCAACGGTATCGTGTGTTGTGTTACGTCGCTTGTACTGAGAACTAAGTCGGATGCTGCAAATATATCTTTAAATTCCATTAATAGTCTTTGTAGTTGCTCTTTCTCCGTTTCATTTAATAGTTGGCTGTCGATGGTCCACAATTCTTCCTCTTCAGTTCCTTCGGTTTTCGTTGATGGAAGTTCAATATCCATCATCGGGGTTAGTTTCCCTAATCTTTCATTCTCGTAAATTACTTTGTCTTCTTCATCGAAATTAGTGATGTTGATTGGAATTTCACTGTTGTCGTTTACATATACTATTTCTCTGGCTAATGGCAGTTCTCTCTTTTTTTTCAAATTTATGGTTTGGTTCAAAGATCATTTCACCTCTGGTTTCTTCGTTCACTTTTACGTAACAGATCATTTGTGTACGTCCAGGTACTACTATTTTCTCTGAGCATCTTACTTCTGACTTCAACATGCATATTCGTCCGGTTTTATCTCTCAGCTCCATAGATCCTAGGTCTATTATTATTTTTTTTAATAATTCTGGCATGAGATCCGTTCCAATTATGCAATCTGCGCTTAATCTCCTGATGTCTGCTAAGTAAGTGTTGATTTTCACGTTTTTCTATTCGATTATTGACCATATTTTTCCGATGACCGCTACCGACTCTTTGCTGCAGGTTATCACGTCCATATTTGCTTCCTCGATACATGGCCATAATTTTCCTGGAATTTTGTCTATCTTTATTGCCGAGATGCTTGCTCCGGTATCAATCATTGGCTTTATCTCTACTCCATTTATCTCTATCGGTATTGTTAAAGTTGGTCCTGCTAATGCTTGTAACATGGCTATGGTTCGTGTTTCTGGATCTTGATCTACACTTCTCGATCTTTGGCTGGTTCTTGTTATCAATTCTGCCCAATTCGGTTCGTATGGTGCTGGATATATGTTTCGTAGTGTTGCTGGTCTTAGTATTGTCATGTGTTTCTCTACTGGTGTATTACTCTCTACGGGTTTCGCTGCTTTCTTCAGGTATTCGTATACTGGTGGTGGATGGTTGTAATGTTCGCTATGTTTTGTGTTTCGTTTCTTCCTATGTTGGAGTTTTTCTTGGGTTAGCATCTGTGTTCCCCTTTGATTGTCGTCGTTGTCACTGTTATCGCTGTTATTGCTGTTATCATTTTTAAGGTCAATCCATCGTTTCCAGTTGCTTGCTTTCTGTCGTTTTATTCTGGTTCTCTCGGCTTCCAATCTCATTATCGCTTTGAATTTTCGTCTAACCTCCTCATCGGTACCATTCATTCTTGTCAGAATTCCTACTAATCTCTTTATCTTGTGGATGTCTTTCGAATGTCCATGTAATACCATTGTCTTTGCTAAGAACGGTAAAGATCCTATTGCCATCTTCCAGTTTATTTTCCTTTCTCTTTTATATATATCGAAACATGCCAACATTTGTGTTAGGATCACTCTTACGATTTGGATGATGAGTATAATTCCTAGTATTCCTGCCATTATTTGTCCGAAGATTAAGAATCTTCCCCACATGGCTTTCATCATATTTGCTGTAGCATGTTGGAAATGGTCTGGTGATAATAACAATTCGTAGTTGGGTTTTTCTCCGTAGTTGTTACCTCCCGTTATCGTCACGATATTGGAAAATATTGCTTGTCTTTGGTCTGGGAATAATAAGTGTTCTCTAGCTCGCTCCAGATTCTTTGTTTGGTATATCCCGCTCCGTGATATATCTACTGGTTTGAATTCTGCTTCGCTGGCTAATTCTGTAAGTCCAAATATTTTTGGTGAGGCTACTATTACTCGAGTTGGATATTGTAACCAACTTCCATCTCTTATTTCGAATAATGGTCCATATACATTGCTGCAACTGAACATATTAGGTACAAATTTCTCTGGATTTATCATCCTTGTTACTGGTTGGGCAAATCTGATTTTTCCCTTGTGCATTATTTCTAGTTCATTTATGCATTTGTCCCTGGGGATTGTCGAGTTCTCTGGCAGTGTTGCGATTGTCCTTTCACATTTGTACGTATACATTACTTCTCTGACGATTCTTCCAAAATATCCTTCTTTGAGTGGTAGCAGTGGAATTGCGTTATCCGGGTTGGTGATTGCCATAGCTAACCTAGTTTTTAGTATTTCTCTGTTCAGGATACAGTCATTTTTAACTAAATCATTATATATTTTCTCCATTGATGCTAGGCCTTTATGGTATAGAAAATCCATTTTATTGTTCATGTAGAGGTACAATTTTACATCCTTTGGATCTACTTGTGCCTTTGCACTTGGTATTATTCTTTGCGATAGGAATATTCCTTTGTAATTTGTACCAATTACCATTTCGTCGCACTTACTCACCATTCGTCCTTTTATAAATCTCATTCCTATTGTAGTATCATTTGATATTACAACTGTTGGTGTGACTTTCAATCCGATATTAGTAGTGATCGTTGGTTTTCCGATCTTTCCGGTTCTCCGTAGTTAATCCATTGCACTCTTCAGCGTGTTGGTTTCTGTTTCGCTGTGTACTTGTCCTTGTACTTCATCAAATATTGCACTTTTCTTGGATCACTTGCATTGATTGTTGTTTCGAATTCCGTCAATAGTTCTTTCAACTTTGTTTGCATCATCTCGGTTTGATCATCTCCACTTACCAAATTTATAAAGGCTTGCCATCCGCTCTGAGTTAGGATGAAAGGTTCGATTACTTTTCTGACAATGTCTGTTATTGCGAATTCATATCCGTTTGGGTTGTACCTTGGGGTTCGTTTTCTATAAACTGCTATCGTATTGTACATCAGGTAGGCCATTCCTACTAAATATCTGTTTGGGTCATCTGATCGTTTTGTTAGATGATTTATTATCAATAGTAATTCTTCTGGATCTTTGGTTGTAGTTCGTACTTTGCTATCCATGATTTTGTTTATTATTGGTTTTATTGCTGCCCAGAGCTGTTTTGCTTCTGTTCCAATATTGCTGAGTTTCAGGTTTCTCTTTATTTCTGGGTTTGCTAAGCCTAACATATCGGCTATTAACCTATTGATCCACTTTGCTCCTTGTTCTTGACCTTTTGTGAATTGGTCCATCTGTATTTGTTCCTTAGTTTTTTTTCTGGGGCTGGTTTGTCGGTTTTCGGTCGTCCTTTTGGTTTTTTTTCCATTGCAGTGCCTGTTTCTTTTCGTTTGGGTTGCTCGTCTGTCGTATCTCTTGATGTTGTAGCTCCTCATTCCTTTATCCAGTTGTGCCATTCGTCTCCTGTCGAATTTTGGCATCTTCCTTCTTTCTTTCTTTTTTCCTCTTCAGTGTCTGGTTCTATTATTTCAACTGGTTGTCTCTATACACATACTAGCTCGTCCAATTCGTCTGTTGTCATGTGATTTTCGTTATCTGTGATGAATAAGTCTCTTGATTCCGGAATTTTTCTGGTTGTTTCTTCATTCACGATGTCGTTGAGATCATTCAATATCTCTTCATCGCCTGTTGTGATGACGATTACTTCATCTGCTGCAGGTGGGATTTCTGGCGTATTTAGACTTTCTTGTCGTCCTATTGGCGTTTTCGTTTTGATTTCTCTCTTGTTGAGTTCTCTACCTGTAATCTTTGCTACTATTAATATATTTATTACTCCCAATTGCAATGGTGTGACTCCAATTTCGAGATCGTCGTCTAACGATCGTCCTTCGTGTTGCAAGTAGAATGGAAATTCGTATGGTATTCCATTTTTTACCTCACTCACCTTGGCGGTGATATAGATATCCCTGTCTATTGGTTCGAAATCCGGTGTCATAATTTTTAGACTGTACTTTTCTATCGTTTCGGCTGCCCATTTTGCTTGTTTCCATTTTCTGATGATTTCTCGGAATTGTTCTGGGTACCAAACATAAACTCTTCGATATTCTTCTATCTCCTTTACGGTATTTCGAAGATTTTCTATTCTGTTACAGGAGTCAATTATCCACTTCGCCAGATCGGTTACTGATCGTCTTTGGTTCTTTGAGCCGGTTCTCAATATCGCTGCTAACTCTCTGCATTTTTGCGTCTCAGTTAGTCTCGTCAATTTTTCCTCCACAGAGTCGTCCATATCTGTGGGTAAGTATCTTGTTCCGGGAATTCGTTTTTCGAGTACATTGATTCGTGGTCTTGCTTTTTTTTGTTGAATTCGCAGTTTCATTTCCTTTTCAGTTTCCACCTTGATCGTAATATATATCGTGTCATCTTTTACGAATTGGAAAGTTTCTCCCGCTACATATTTTTTCAGTAGGAATTGTGGTATTCCTCCTGCTACATTTTCTGTGGATTTCGGTTCTGACAGATCACGGATCTTGGTTCTACTCCTAATTTTTCGCTGTGTCGTCCTTCCTAATGTCCGGGTTTAGCTATCGAAATTACGGTTTTTCGATTAAATGGCCATTCCAGTTTTTCGTCGTATCTGCCCCTTGCTAGTAGGAAATACACTGATAGATATTTCCCTTTTGCAACTCCATCTCCGTTTGGATATACTCTCAGTTTCATACGGTATCCTCCAATTTCTGTGTAGAACTGGTGGCTTGTTAGGTTAATGATTTTTTCCTCATCCGCCGACTTCACCTTTTCTGCCCATCCACGTATTTTTCATGTATAACGGGCTAATCGTGCTCTATCATTTATTTCCTCGTCTTCTTCTGGTTGCCATTCGATTTCGTTTATCATTTCTTCTGGTAAATCTTCGTATGGGCTTTTTTCGTATAGTTCTAAGTTTATTTCGTTGGCAACTTCTTCTAGTGCCTCTCCTGTAATGTATTTTCTCCATTTTGGTTCGGTTTTCTCCGTTTTCCAATTTCACTCCTTTTTATTTTCATCATACACCTTTTCCCATGGAGTTGATCGGCATCGCGAGTCGTCGATAGGTTGTAATTTTGTGTTCAGCTTCGTATCTTGTCTCCATATTTTGTCCATTTTTCTCTTCATTTCCTTCTGGAATTCTCGGATCTGTTGTTCTTTTTTGGTCGTATTTTTTCTTTCTGATTCGTCCATTGCTATGATATTGATGGTCTGTCCATCTTCCCATATACTTACTTCGTGGATCGGGGTTCGTTCGTTTGTGGTACATTATTGCTACGTCTTACACCATACCGTCATCACTACTTTCTATTATCGGTTGGATGATTTCCTGGTTTATCCGTCGGTATAGTTCATGTATTTGACAATCGGGGTCCACTAATATTTCTTTTGTTTCCTCATTATTCAATTTTATCTTTATCTTTATCGGTTCGTCTCCCCTCATGTCTCTTTGATGCTCTCCGTATTTGGCTATTAACTCATCTGTACTCTCGTTATCAAATCTCATGATATCTGTGTCTCGTACAGCTTCTACAAATATTTTCATTGAGATCGGTCTAGTTAGAGACAATCGGTTAATGTGCACCGAGCTCATTTTTACCAGCCTCTCCTAAGAGTAGGCAAATCCTTTCGGATTAACTTCCACCTTAAGGGTTTCGGTTAGTTTTGATTTTCTACTCGTATTTTTGATTGCTGTGTTCCCCTTAAGGATCAGCAGCGCACATCACAACGCTCCGTGTTAATCGGGCAGCACTCCCACCAATCCCCCCTCTGGTACGTGCAAGTCCTGGCCTTTTTGAGCATCATTATGCGATGCTTCACAGATATACCTGGGTCAGGTTATGTCTGCTAGACAGTGTTGTATCGGCGAGTTACTACACTGTTGTCTATCTATGTCAATGTATTGGCAAGCATCATATGCTACCAATAACATTTGGATCTGTATATGTTTGGGGTACCCGTGAGGCACTAACACCATCATTATAATAATAATAATAACAATAATAATAATAATAATAATAATAATAATAATAATAATAATAATAATAATAATAATAATAATAATAATGATAAAATAAAAATAATAATAATATTAGTAATAATAATAATAATAATAATAATGGTAAATCAATAATAATAATAATAAAATAATAATAATAATAATAATAATAATATTAGTAATAATAATAATAATATTAGTAATAATAATAATACTAGTAATAATAACAATAATAATAATAATGGTAAATTAATAATAATTATGGTAAATCAATAATAATAATAATAAAATAATAAGAAGAATATTAAAAATAATAAGAATAATAATGAAAATAATAATATCAATAATAATAACAGTAATAACAGCCTTCAGGGGTAACCCAAGGTCTCGGAGAGTAGTACTCTATAAGTAACAGTGTACTAATAAGCATGCCATGCCACCAGTAACACCTTATTGTGTTTGTTTGGGTCTATTTGTAATGTGATCTATGTATATTGTGTAGCTTGAAATAACTGCGGTTGTAGTGCATAGCTTTGCAAGTTTTTTCTGTTCTATTTTGTTTAGACCTATTTGGTCCAGTGCTTTATCATTTCCCTTGTCCCATGAGCCAAGAGTTCCAACCACCAAGGCGGACAACGTAGTTTTGCAAGCATTGGTTTTACCCATTTCTAGGGCAAGCTCGCGATACTTCTTGTAGTTGTCCTCTCTTGCCGCGTTGAAACTCTCCTCACGGTCATAAGGTACTTTGATGTCTAAAATGTGTGGTTTTTTGTTGCGTTTAGATTTAATGATCAGGTCAGGTCGGAGTCGGGTATCAATTCCCTGAGGCGTACATTCAACATCAACAGAGAATCCTTTTGAAATGAGGTAGTCGCTTGTTGTTTTCATCACATTGTTGTGTTTGTTGTGTCTTGCATTTTGTGTCTGGGTGCAATGGTTAAGTATGTGTGCTTGTGTTTCAGGTTCTTTATGGCAAAGTCGACACATAATGTTCATTTTGTTTTTGTTTCTGTTTGTGCTGAAGTTGAGGGTTATCATGTTGTTGCGTGCTTTAATGAGAAAGAGGTATTGTTTGTCGGTCAGGGCTCTATGTTTTATGAGGAAAGCAGATTGTCTATTACTGCCAATTGTTTTGGAGATATGTCCTTGGCAAGTCATGGTGTGCCACTGGTCAGCGTACCATTCACTAGTCAGGTCATGGAGTTTCGAGGAGGACTCTTTAAGGTTGTCATGTGTGATGGTGTCTTTATAATTTTTACCTTTGATGGTGCGTTGTAAATTGTCATTGTCTAGTGTGAGTTTGGTAATGATTCCAAATTTTTCATTAAGCCTATTTGCTGAGGAACGGAATTTGGTGAAGATTGTTTTGGGGCCTCCGGTACCCCCCTTTTGTTTCAGAGTGTAGCCATTTCAGAGCATCATCAATGGTATTTTGTTGGAATGGGAATCTCATTTTAGTGTGTTCAATGAGCTCAGCAATTATGAATTGGCGCATTTTGGTGTCCTTAGAGTTGAGGAGTTTTATGAGGTGGGTGACGCTCTGGATAATATATTCATCGATGCTAGGTGTGATTTCGAGACCTCCAAGTTTTCTGCGGGCGTAGAGGAAGTTATTGTTTATTTTCTGGTGGATATCTCCAAGCATAGTTTGAATAATCTTTTTATTTTCTGGTCAAATCCCAGTTGTTTTTCTCGGTGTTGTACTGTTCTGTTGCGGTTGGTGTCGAGTGTCATATGGTTGATGTTGCAATTTCTAAAAGGAAAGATCAGTCTGGAGTGTATAAAGGCTTTGTATGATTGGAGTTTCTGGGCAGGGTGTAGGTCAGACGATGATATTTTTGTGGTGTCATCAAGTGCTGTATTAAGTATGGTATCTATGTTGTGTTTGCCCTTTTGGCCAAAGTCGACGCCAAGGTATTTATATAGGTGGTTCTCGTCAATTATTGGGATCTGTTCGTCGTAAAGTGTTATTGGTGGGTCATTGTGGTTTCTTTTTAATTGGAAGTATCCACATTTGCTAGGTCGGAATTTGAGAGTTGCGGAGTCAGTATATTTGGTAATGTCTTTAATCATCTTTCTCATTTTTTCTCTAGTGTCAGATATGAGAACAAGGTCATCAGCATACGCCATTATGCTAACATTGTGATTGTGAATGATGAGGGGGTATTCTTTTAGCATATTCTGCAAGATGAAGTTGATTGTAAGACTAAATAGTGTCATGGACATGGGACATCCCTGTTTTACTCCATTATTGACCTTGATCGTCTTAGTGTGTTTTACTTCGCATTCATACACTGTGTAACAGTCATTGTACATGTCTTTGATGAGCTTAATTGTTTTGTTTTTCAGTTTTAGTCTCGACAAGGAGTGCCAGATCAGATCATGGGGGACGCTTCCAAAGGCATCCGCTAAATCTAACCATACAATGTTGATGTCCTTCCCATTTATGACCGCCCACTCTTTTGCCAGGCTGATAACTGTGTTGTGTTCAGCGCATCCATCAGGGATGCCTACCGCCTTCTGGTTACTGCACAGCAGGTTTCTTTTCGCTATCCAGGACAAGAGCCTATTGTTGAGGACAGTTGCAAAGAAACGATAAGCTGTGTCGAGTATGGCAAGTGGCCTCCAAGAGGATACTTCATGCGGTGAATGCTCTTTGCCTGGTTTTATTATTAATTTTGTTCGGAATGTTTTCCATTTGTTTGGGCTTTTACCAGTGCGGAGGATATTGTTAAAGAGTGCGGCAAGGAATTCGAAGTCTGGGTCAAGTCGGCGCCAGTCAGAGAAGGTTATTTTGTCACTGCCGGGGGCAGAGTGTGTATCAAGGCAGCTATATGCAGCAACAAGATCTTCAGATGTCATTGGCGTATCAGATGAGAATTCAGGGTCAGGGATGTAAGTATCTAGATGTATAATTGTGTCGATGTGCTTAACTGTGGATTCAAAGTAGGATATGAGGCTGTCATCCGTTGGTGTTGTAGATATGTTAGTTATAGGGTAGAGTATTTTATCTATGGAAGCCTTAGCCTTTCGATCAAAACTCTGCCGTAGCTCAAAGATCATTCGCTTGTGATCCTTTTGGATGAGGAAATTCGGAACTACGTGCAAGGGTTTATATTTCTGGGGGGCAGGTGGCTTCATGAATCCTATACATTTCAGCGAGGCTAGTGTCAGGTTCTATGTGGTTTGTGTTAAGTTGTATTATTATGTCCCTAATGAATGTTTTATATTTATTTATGCCATTGGGGTTTCTTTTATTGTTGATGATTTTAGTAATTAAGTGGTCTAGTTGGTTGCGCAGCTCTGGTATGATTGGCAAAGTAATGGGTGAATTAGTGGCAAGGCATCTGGCGAAGTGGCATATATAGAGGCCAGAATAGATAATTAAGTCACATTTAGGGTATTGGTGATCATTTAGTGTGATTGTGTTTTTTTCAATGATATTTTGGAGGTTGGTTAAGGTGTTGATGATGGATTCGGCAAGTGTCTTGTGTTTAATTGTGCTGTTTTCACAGGTGGGGTCAATAATTACGGCTGATTTATTGGTTTTATTCATGTAGAAGAGTGCCCAGTTATTCTTATCAAGATAGAGGAGCCAGGTTATGTCATTCCATGTAGGATATTGGTGGAAAGGGAAGGCAGCAAAGAATGTGGTGAAGTTTCTATTGGTGTGTGCAGTGCCAATAAAGCTATCAATGTAAATGGTATTGGGTGTATACGGATATTTGGTGCTGGGATAGTCAATCTGATCCGATGTCAGAAGTGGTGACGGGAATGTGTGTTGGTGGCTCATTTTCTATAGTGATTGTTGTCGGTGTTGGAGAGTGTGTGGCGTAGTGGGATTGTGCATTATTGAAGCTGGTCATTATGCCACAAAAGCACTTGACGATGTTTATTTCGTCAAATGTTTTGTTCTTATGCTTTGCTAAGATGTGTTTTTGGATCTCAGCAGTTGGTGTGTGGATTGTAAGGTGGGTGTCGCATGGGTTCTTTTTTGCAATATATGTGCATAGTAGAGTGCCCTCATGGTTGATTGTGAGAGTCAAGACACGTTTCTTGTCGTTATATTCTTCTCTGGTGCCTCGGATTGGTTTTTCTGGGTGTTTGTCAGTGAGATGTGTTTCAATAAGGTTTAGTGCAATGACGAAGGGCTTTTGTTTGTTCCGTTTGCATAACAGACACAAGAAGGTGTCATTTTTCCTAATTATTCTATTGTGCATACTCTGGAGATGGTCAAGTTGTTTTAGGGGCATCAAGGGGCCTATCTTGCCATGTTTGCATTTAGGGACTGTGCATTTAACATAGCCCTCTGCGCCAAGACGAAAGATGGGGGACGATGTTCGTAGTGTTATTGGCGATCTGTCAATCATGGTTTCGTTTGTTTTAATTATGTTGTGGATTGGATTTGATGGGGTTTTTGTAATTATTGTGTCAAGGGTTGGTATGATGGGCTGTGATGTCATGGCATTGTGAGGGTTAGCGACGTCATATAGGTTTGTGACTTCAATTGCGTGGATTAGGTTGAATGGATCGCGGAGGTCATGAGGGTTGTATGGTTTTTGGGTAATGTCGAGTGATTCGGAGTGTATATATTGCTCCGGGTTGGTGAGTGTTTCACCATCTTTTGGGAGGGGGCCAGTAATTTGTGTTGGGGAGAAAAGAGATTGTGATGATGGGTGGAGGTTGATAGTCTTTTGAATTTGTATAGGTTGTTGTTTGTCATCTTTATTGATTACGTTTGTAGAGGGAAGTGAATCAAGCGATTCGCTGAGGATATCAGTTTGGGTGTTATATGGAGAGAAGACTGTTAAGGAGGATGTGTCGGATTTGTCGAGGTCAACATCATCATCAATTAGCATTGTGTCATTAAGAGTGGGTGGGGCTTCGGTTTGAGTGTCGTGACTTTTGGTATTTGTTTCAATATTGTCATTTTGGAGGTCGTTGGTGAGAGTAGAGTTTGTGTGGGTGAGTGGTTCAGGTTGGTGGAACTGCGGAGGTGTGTTGTTGTCTGTTATCAGTGGGGTCAGAGTGTTTTGTGAGAGTTGGACATCATCAATGTCAGTTAAATATGAGTTTTGGGTAGGTGGAGGGTTTGTTTTTAGTTTTTGTTGGAGAGCTATCATTTGTTGAGTTAGCGTTTGTATTGTTTGGTTGAGTTGTGTTTCTTTTTGGGTTAAGATTGTATTAATTTGTGACATGAGGTGTTTATCCCTCTTATTATAGGTGATGGAGGCTTGTTTTTGGTGGTTCTGGGCTGGGTGGTATTATTGGTATTGTTGGTATTGTTGGTATTGTTGGTATTGTTTGTGTTGTTGGTATTGTTGGTGTTGTTAGTGTTGTGGGGTTGTATTGTGTATTGCTGTTTGTAGTATGTGTAGTTTCTGTTTTGGGGTTTATTACTATTGTATAATTATGTTGGTTATTGTTCGTAGGTTGTGGTTTGAATGTTGGTTTTTTATTTGTTATGAATGGGTTTTGAAATTTTGTTGTTGGTATGAAAGTGAAGGGTTGTTGGGTTAGATTAATGGTATATATAATGTTGTTTGGGTGTGTTTGTACGGTACGTTTTCGTGATAGGATGTCACGTTTGTTTGTTTTGGTTGTGGGTGTGGTGGGTATGGTTGTTAGTTGGTGTTCACTTAGAGCTGAATAACGGTTTGTGTGGAAATATTTGAAGGTTCTAGGTGGTAGGGTTGGGTGTGTTTTGGGTTGAGAGGTATCTGGGCCATTGTGAATATTTAATGTTTTTATTGTTTCGATGTATTTGGTGTCTTTTTAAAATTTGTCCATAGTTGTTTGGTTAGTATTTTTACTTGATTTCTAAATTGGTTGTTAGTGACTGTGTGTATATTTGGGTTGGTGGTTCTGGTGTAACATTTGGTGTGTTAATGTTGTTAGGTGTTGGGATGGGTGTTGGGATAGGTGTTGGGATAGGTGTTGGGATAGATGTTGGGATAGATGTTGGGATAGATGTTGGGATAGATGTTGGGATAGGTGTTGGATTTTGTGTAATAGTATTCATTTGTTTAATATTTCTAGGTTCAAAACCCACTGTCGAGTCAGCTCATCAGCCTCCGGCCGATGAGCTACGTACATTAACTTTATCATTTTTCTTGCCCACCGGGCAAAAAAATTTTTTTGAGCAATAATCGCAACCTTATTGGTTTGATAAAACAAACTATCTAATTTTTTATTAAATATTTCTAAATTAATTTTAAAATCATAAATTAATTTTTCATAATCTAAAAATTTTGAATTATAATTATATTTATTATTATATAATTTAAAATTGGTTTCATTTTTAGAAGTTTTATTATAATTTAAATTATTATCAAAATTTGTTAATTTAGTTAAATAAACTTTTTGTTTATTTAAATTATTCAATTTATTAATATCATCATTAAATTGAATGTATTTATTAGTTTTCATATTTTTTTTATTATTAAATTTAGTATTAATATTCAATTGCTTATTAAGCATATTTTTATTAGTATTTTTTGTTTTAGAAGCACTTAATCTACCAGCCGGCATTTGCAATACTCGAGCATATGAAATCTCGTTTACACGAGGGATTGGTTCTGGGTATTTATTAAACCCATAAGTAGTTCGATCGGATGGATTTTCATTACAGGTGATATCATTTTCTTTTTGAGACATTTTGATATTATTGCTTTGGTAGGATTCGTTTCTCAAGTCGCTGGCTGCTTGTGGTATTGAAATAACTACTTTTTTAATGATTTGTCCATCTGTATATTCATTATTCATTTTGTCTTTTTCATTTATATATTTTTTATTTGTGTTAAAAGAAGAGCTATTAAAGCCCATTTTTCGGGGGGTCTGAGATCCATTATAAACAGCCTTAATGGCTGGGAATTCATTTTCATACATGTAATCAGGTTGATTGTAATATGGTTTATTTATACAATTATTATTTGTATTATTATTCATTATAAGGGGGCTCCAATTCCCTTTTTTATATTCATCATGTCTAACATTATTGAATAAAGGATTAACTTTATTCCGCATGGCATCTTCGAACGCAGTATCATATTTTCTATTAAATTTGTCTTGGTCGGGTCGGTAGTTCTCAGGATCCATATTATGCTTTGTTTTTGGGTCATTTCCCAGCAGATGCCGGCTGTTATGATAGTTTGGCGAATAAACAATTGGCACATTGTTCCTTTTTTCTAAAAGGGGGTATTTTTAAAATTATTACCCAGAATAACATCCTTATTCGGTTTCAGGGATCTAGTCAGGCCAATTGTGATTTTCTTAATTAGATTTACTGCCTTGGAGCGCAGCCATTGGTCATCATCAGAGATATGCCAGGAGTCAACCCGTTTTTGAATATAACGGCAGGTTTTTGAAGCAGGCCACCTAACAATTCGGCGAATGCGGCTCCAGCATCTTGCAATGTGCAAGGGGTCATGTTTTCTCGGCATTTCTTGAATAAACGCTGCCAGCGAATCTAAATCAGCATAGATTAAGCGTATTGTGGCATCATCCATTAGCCCTTAATTGAGCTTAATGGTGGTATTCTTTTCATTAGGATATAAATTCCCTCCTTTTAAGAGTGACGATATATTTGACATCAATTGTGAATCATATGAAGACAGTTGCGTTCTAATGCGGTTCCAACTGCTACATATGCTCGACATATTTGTGGTTTCACCATAAATAAAATTTACAAGCACTTGGGCATCAGAAAATCTAAAAAAAAAAAAAAAAAAAACTAAATTTTATTTTAACAAAAAGCGGCCTTTCGGCTAATATATGCGAGCGTGGCTCAGCATTTAATTTCCATATTTCTTTATACTCCGACACAAGTCTACAATACCAATATAATCAGTATTGCTGCACACAAACTCCTCATGTTAGGCTGAAAGGCAGGTTCATGGAACTTTTATTGTAAGACACATGTTCCTTGAATATATGGTAGCATGCTATTACCGCCCTTGAGCACGCTAACCTGGCAAGAGACTGAATTTCGGGTTTTGACAATCCAATCTTTGCAAGAGGTGCATTATTCCTCTTATCCCATGTACCCAGGCATCCAATCACTATTGCAGATATAGTTGCCTTTTCATTAAATGCTTCTCCAATTTCAAATGCTAGGTCTTTGTATTTAACGTAGTTGCCTTCTCGTGCTTTATCAAAGCCTTCAACCGAATCGTATGGTACTTTCAGATCAAGAACATGAATGTTTTTAATCCTTTTAGATCTGATAGTCATATCTGGTTTAAGCTTTGTAGGATTTGGGAGGTACTTCGGGGATTTCTCGACATCAATTTCAAATCCTATCTTTTCTAAGAAGGCAACTATGCAATTTAAGACATTTTCATGCTTAATCCTTCTAGCATTTGGTTTTGCAGGGCAGTGGTTGAAGATATGGGCCTGGGTCTCTTCATCTCTGTGACACAATCGGCATTTTGATCCAATATTGTTCTTTAGTCTGTATGGATTATAATTGAGGTCCAGTAGGTTGTTTCTAGCACGTATTAGAAAGTTATACTGTGCATCATTTAAAATGTCACTAGTGATTAGATATTTTGCAGTTATACTATCGCCTATCGTAGATGCAATATGTCCTTGTACTCTCATCAAGCACCATTTCTCGGCATAGTGCAGGCCAACAAAATCATGAAGCAATTTTGATGTGGTTTTGAGGTTTTGGTCATCAACGTAATATGTCCGCCCCTTGAAAGATATTTCGAGAGTAAATTTATCATCAATGTGGCAAAGTTTTGCAATTACACAAAACTTTCTTTTGAGGGCAAGAGCGGACTTCTGAAATTTTCTGAAATATGAAGAGTTAGTGAATTGCTTGTTTAACTCGCCATTAATCCATTTAATTCCAGTTTCAAGATCTTTACCTCCTCTGGCAGCAGCTAATTCAGATGTTAGCATATTTCTGAAATCAGTGTTGGTTGAATTGAACAGTCTTAAAATTCCTGTGACACTCTGTATCAGATACTCGTCATAAGCTGGTGTTATGCCTAGTCCTCCGAGTTTGCGGTGAGTGTATATGAAGTTGTTATTGACCGTCTGAAACTTATCACCAATCATCGTCTTTAGGAGTCGTTTTATTTTTTGGTCGAAGCCAAGTTGCCTATCTCGTCCCTGCGTGACTCGATTTCGGTCACAGTCAAGAATCCTATGACCAATAATACAATTTTTTTTTCCGCCCAGTGCATTCGAATGTCAGTAGCCATTTTTAAAAAATTATTTTTTTGAGCAATTATTTTTCTGGCTTGGTCTATGACTTGCTCCGTCATTTTAATTTGGTTTTGCCTCATTATTTTCTGTCTTTCTTTTTTCAATCCTGGTATTACTTCTCTGGTGTAAAGAATTTGAATTTTTGGCCAAATTTCAGCTGCCGTTTCCTCGGTTTCGCTTTTGTCTAATGTTACTACATTTATTCTATTTGACCATATTAGGGCATCTGCGAGATGTATGTCTCGCTTTATTTTCCTTCCCTGGTAATATAGAGGTCTATTTTTATAACTGGGCCATAGTTTTTCTATTACCCATTCGTATAATTCATTTGTACTTTCACCTCTTGTTGCTATTATCTGTCTCGGTATTCCTGGTTGGTCAATAATCACTTGATACTCCGCTCTATCATATTCTTTCAAAATCTCTTGATACTTTTTTATCACATCTTTCCATGATGCTATAAACGTACAATTATCTTGTTGATATCCCTTCGCATTTAACTTCATTATTCTGCTGTACGTGTTGTATCTTTGAATTTTATAAACATCTGGTTTCGATCCACTTCTTCCACTATTTGGTTGATTTCTATTAATATTTCAGCTTTGTCTCCTCCTAGTACTTTCGTCTCCATTTCTTCTATTTCTGGTTTTGGTTCGTCTTTATTTGATTTATTCTCTTCACATGATTGGAATATTTCTCCACCCAGACTGCTTATCTCGCTTTCGTCTTCGTCTATTTGATCGTATGGTATTTGTCTTAGCATATTGATATGCGGTCGTTCTTCCTCTTTCATTGTCTTTGCTGGTTCTTTTGTTTGAAACAATATTTCTTTTATTCTGTTTTCAATTTGCTCCTCACTCCACGTTGGTTTTTCTCTTCTGATTCTTGTTTCTATTTTTTGTAGCAGTGTCCTCTGGATTCGATTTTTTGTTATTATTGGTTTTGATATCTTCTTTTCTTTTCTTTTTGACGTCGATGCTTCTTGTTCATCTCTTTGTAGTTCTAATCTTGGCTTTTGTTCTTCCTCCATTTTTCGTGATAGGGCTTTCTTTGCCAATTACTCTATTTTTTGATCCAGTGCTTGTTCTTGTTCGTATCTCTTTATTCCTTCGTCTAGTTTCTGTATTAGTGCCTTCTTTTTTAGTTGCTCCTTTTCTTGCTTTAGAGTTTCTTCCTTTTCTCTTAATTGATCTTTTTCTTGTTCTAAAGCTTCTTCTTGATCCATTTTTTTGAGTACATTATCTAGTTTTTGCACTAATGCTTCTTTCGCAAGTACTTATATTTCAAATGTTTCTTCGCTTTGATCTTCCGTTATCATTATTTCCGCCTGTTTTATTTCATGGGTTTCTGGTTCATTTAATTTCTCAGTTGTTGTTTCCTTTATTTGTTGACGCCTTTGTTTTTCCTCTTCTGCAAATTCTTTGATTGCTTCTATTTTCTCCATTGTATTTAATTCAGTTGTTTTCTCATTGACTATCATATCTCCTCTTCCTTCGTTCTCAACACACTGCTCCGCAGTGTGGATTTCCTCTGGGGTTTCTATTCTCATCATATTAAGTTTTGTCGAGGTTTTTTTTCTATTCTCCCATCTTTGCTGGATTTTTTGGGCTTCTTCTGTTTGCAATCTTCGCCATTCGGCTTGTTGTTGCTTTTGATATTCTCTTTTTCATAGCTCCTGAATCTCTTCATTGCTTCTCATTACATTAATTCGTTGTTGTTGTATATTGGCGGGCATTTGTTGCATCATCTCCTTTAATTCCATGGGCATTCGTTGTAGTGTTTCTCGTAACATATCGATTTCTTGTATTACGTTGATCAGTGGGTTTCTCGTAGGGTTATTCGTTCTTTGATGATTCGGTTCTCTTCTCACGTTGCATCTTCTTGCAATATGCCCTTTTTGACCACAATTGTAGCAGGCCTTGTTTTCAAATTGTCCGCATATTCTCTCAGTATGTCCTTTTCTGCCGCATTTCTGGCAGTTGTGGTTCCGAAAACAATCCTCTGTTCGGTGTCCCATTCGTTGGCTAGTGGCGCATATCTCGTTTGCTTTTGGGTTGTTCCTGAAATTATTATTATAACTTACTTGGTTATTACCTCTATCTTCAGGATTCCTTATTGGTGGAGGCTTGAACATCTGTTGAGCTCTTGGGATGAATTGATTCATGGCCGGGTTGGTATTGTTGCTTTGATTGTTGGTATTTGCTGTTGGAGTTGCAGGTTCTGTAGCCATTGCTGCTACTTGGTATCCCAATCCCAAATGGGCTTCACATATATTTGCGATCGCTACCGCATTGTCTAGTGTTTCTGGTGCCAAGCATCCGAGGTTGGCTGGTATGTCTTCTCTTTTAATCCTTCTTATGAAGACATCTACCATTTTATCTTCGGGCATATCTTTATCCCCGAAGGCTTCTTTACATAACTTCTTTAATTCGCAGGCGTATACTGCATTAGATTCATCTCATCTCTGTTTCCGATGTAGGAAGTCTAATATCTTCCTATTTCCTTTTTTCTCTATTCCAAATATTTTCACTAAGAAATCTTTAATCTCTGTCCATGTTGTTAATTTCGCTGCGTCTCTTGCTTCTTCTACAAATACATCTTGTGCACTCCCTTTCAAATACAGGGGTAGTCGCTCCTTTACCTTTTGATCTGACCAATGACAAATGGTCTTATACACTTTGAATTCCTTTATGAATGTATCAAATTTATTGAGATTGCCATCGAAAGGCTCTCCTCTAAACTTTTTTCTGAATTCTGTTGCGTTATTACTAATTGGTACTGGATCTAGATTTGGTGTTGAGTTTTCGTTTAGAGGGGTTGTCATGTTTGGTGTGTTGTCTTGATTCTCTTCTTTGCTACCTGATTCTATTGTCGGCAACTGGTTTTCTGTATTAATTATTTCGTTTTCTTTGCTGCTGTTCAATTCAAATTCGTTTAATGCGCTTTCTGATTCTGTTCCGGTTATTGCTGCAGTTGATGCTCCTGTATTGATACTTTTACTGCTGATGGCTTTTCTCTTTCCTTCTGCTTTCAATAGACTCCTTTCTTTTCTTTCTCTACTTGTGCTTCTTGTATTATTACTGATGCTCTCAATGATTACGGTTATCCGTTTACTTGACTGTGTTTATCGTTATCGCTTTTGATCTCTTGGTTTATTTTCTTTTGCTTTGGTTGCTTTGAAATCTCTGGGGATTACTTTGTTATTGCTCTGTAACTGCTTTGACGTTTAGTCTTAAATCTTTTCCGCTCTGATTGCTCTGAAATTGCTTTGCTATTGCTCTGCTTTAACGTTTGATCTAAAATTTGTTCTGCTTTAATTGCTCTGAAATTGCTTTGCTATTGCTCTGTAACTGTTTTGACGTTTGATCTAAAAATAAATGACACTCCAATATTTATACTCTATACAAATATTTCTTCCGTTTACTATACTATCCACATTATTATCCCTTGTTCGCATTTTTCCGTGGTGCTCCTTTTCGTCGGACTCACAACACGTCATTTTAAGTCTATTTTGAATTATCTATATCTCGTAATAATTATCTATTGACCTCGTATAAATTATCTATATAGTCTTATCAATTATCTATGTGGTCGCATTAATTATCTATATCACAATAATAAAATCATTATACTCATAATCTCATTCAATCTGTTAATTATTTTTCCTATGTCTCATTGATTTAAATATCGTTTACTTAATCCTTAGTCGCTGGCGCTCTATACCCTTTACCGTTTCCGTTGGCTCTCCGGCCTTCGGCATCTTTATTTTTCAACTGGCACTCTGTGGCCTTTAATATCTATTCATAATTATATCTCATCCGGCGCTCTATGGCCTCTAATATCTAATCGTAATCATAATCATATCCTATTTAATCATAATCATATTTCATCTTTAATGTCTAATCATAATCATATCTCGCCTTTACTGTCATAATCATATCTTATTTCATAATCATCTCTTATCTTTAATATCTAATCATACTCATATCTAATCATAATCGTATCTTTATCTGTAATATCTGTTCTCATCTTTAGTCATAATCATATCTCATCTTTAATCATAATCATATCTCATCTTTAATATCGGAGTTGAGTTTCATCAGTGACTTTTGGGTTTGTTTGAGGCCTCACACTGACTCTCAATCCATGGCGTCTTTTGTCTAGCGCATTTGACCGGTTACGCCTTCCTCATCGCCATTCGGATATTCGGTACTCGGTGTGGGATCCGGGTCATGTACCTCGGAGAATATAAAAGTATGGAAATGCCTAGACGTTCAATCAAATTCCAAAAACGGTTTACTTGATTTCCCGAATAGTGAAAAGAAAAGGAAGCGATAAATGGGCGCGGAAATTTTTAATATAGCTATCTACTATCTGTCCGCTCTCCCGTCAGATTTCCGGCACAATTTGGCCGCCCTGATCTGATCCTTAGTAGGTCCTTTCGAGTATGAACCATTTACTGGTTAGTTCACATCTCGCCTACCGTTTGGTGTCCTTGATACTCGGTGTGGGATCCGGAATATGTATCGAGTTTTTTCGAGTTTTCCATTTCCTTTCTCAGTAGGGTTGATCAAGGTTTCCTTCGGGTGAGCGTACTATCATTTGATAGCTCAGGTTATTATTTTTTCCTCGTCTTAACTCAGTATAATACAGATAAAACAACAAAAAATCATACACTAGAAAATTTGGTTGTCGAAATTTTTCCGTCCAATACTTTGTGTCTCTGTGCATGTGTTTTAATTTTCCCTGATTCGGCTTTCATATATTTAGTTTCTTTATTTATCATCTTTATTACTCACGAACACTGCATATTTAATTCCGGTATTTAAATAATAAACAATACATATTTATTTCATATCATAACAACCATTTTAGTTCATGGATAGTATATGGTTATTCTCTCTTTTATTTTCCGTTGGCATAGTATACAGTGCGACTCTTGTGCGCATCCTTGGCAATAACTCAGGTGTCCGCAAGGTATCACCACTACTCGTGCTTCTTCCGTTTTACACACATAACATTCTCGATAGGTTTTGGTCTGCTCTTTCATTGTTGCCGTAATCTCTTCCTCAATGGTTTCGACCTTTTTCATCATCGTGTTCCAATCTTTGCCGAATTCGGCTATTTCCAATCTCATGAATAGAATCTCGTATATTCTTTCAGTTGTCACATCCTTGTCAACATCGATTAATTTTATTAATATGCAGAGTTCGTCAGAGTATAAGTTTGAAATCTCTAACTCGTTTCATAAGTTTTTGTTTATTAATTAGCTCCTCTGGGTTATCGTTTTCGATGTTCAAAATGCCCTTCAGCTTTGCTATTATTTTGGCTGGTTCCATCTATAAAATATTAATTAAATAGTTAATTATACTAATTTATAATTATTTATTCTACTTTATCCTATTATCGTCTATTTACTTCCTTTTACTGGTTTCCCTCCGTTTGAGTCTTGGTTATTTTCATTGTTTATCTTTAATCCCCCTACTTACCCCATTTTATTTTATCCCAAGATTTACCCTTTAATTATGTGTCGTTTACTTGTGAGTTGCGAGAGTGTTGTTGATAACTTAACTGGGTACTATATTATCAGATACTGGCAAATGCCTGGACTGAACACGTCAACTCTCAGATAGTGTACGAGTATTGATTTGATTGATGAATTATATCTCCTTGACATTTCTCCTTATCTTGTAGTCGGGTTGTCCGTTTTTCATCAATCGTTCTTTTGTTTCATGTCGTTCTCATGGGTCAGCCGTTTATTTCATTCCATATTTTCCTAATTTGTAGTCAAGTTGGTCGTTTTCCATCGTTCTTTGTTTCGTTTATTAAGTTCTTTTCTTGTTCATTTATTTGTCCATCTTCGTCTCTCCGGGGTTCGGCAAAATGTCGTCCCGACATTTTCTGTTTAATTCTAAGATTTTAATTTCGATTTTCCTTGGGTTCTTTGGGACAAACAAGCTTTGATCCCGGCTGAGCCCCCAAATTTCATGTGGGGTTCTGGTGGTTGTCAATGACCTTGACCCCATATGAAAATAATTATCTTGCCTCTAATGGTTACCCGTTGCCACGCAATGTTGGTAATGTAACCACCGGTTATAGGGTCTCCAAAGGTGAGCACCATATAGGAACTGCTAAGGCCCGACTCTATAGTGGGTTCAACGCACTACCGATAGAAGGTATATGTGCGATTTTCTATTCCTGGTCCCTTCCATTAGTAAGTATGATCAATAATTCCTCTCTCTCTCTCCGATTGAAGGTTGGTTATCATGCATAACTTACTTAATTCTATTTAATGACTTTCAACAAAAGTACAGATAATTCAACAAAGCATTTATTTTACATAATATTTCTCAGTTGGTTTGTCCGGAAGCTCTCATGGCGCGTCGTTGTGCCCGCTCATACTTTCCAGGGCGGTGTTGCGGTGGTTTTACTGCCGGTTTGATCGCATTCGTTGACTCCAGATAGGCCAGCTGAGCCGGCGCGAATACTAAAGGGTATGTGACAGCTTGGCCTTCTTGACAGGCTGCAAGCGCCACCTCTAGCCCGCGAATTTGCGTTTTCAGGGCTTGTGTTAACCTTTTCTTCTCAGCCCATCCACGTTGAGCGGCTGTCACTCGCTGGTACAGAACTTTTACTTTGGCCGGTTCTACCCACGTCGACTTGACTTGGTGGATTTCTCGTGACATCTCTAGCATCTGACGATGAAGGTCCTTGTTTTCTTGGCGCGCGTCTTTCAGCGTATTATCTAGGATTGTACTAGGGTTCATCTCTGCAAAAAAAAATAAATAAATCAAAAATGCTTTAATTCATATAATGAACATAATTATAATTAAAAGTTTCGAAGTGTATTAACTTATTGTCTTTAAAGGAACTCGTATTAAGACACAATTTTATAATGAGTACAGATATACGAAGCCAAATAAACTAAGACTAATATATTTAGATTTAACCACAAAGTGAATTAAGATAGTTTCTCCTCAGATGTGATGTGATGTAGAAGGCCGATCTTTGGGGTCCTGACGTGATGACCATGGTGAATAAACATGGCTCCACTCTGGTCTGTGGGCTCCATTTCTCGTCCGTTCTTCTTCAGAAAGAATCTTCTTTGGTACCGATACTGTCATCGACGGGATTGGTTGATTCACGTGTGAAACATCGAGCTCGAATGAGATGCCATATGCCGGGGCATACCCATCCGTGCTCGGGATCCGGCCTGTCGCGATGTCTCTGTTTACTCGTTTGAGGTGTTGACGAGCCCTGTGCACTTCTCGGTTGGTTTGTCGTTGGTGAGCCTCGAGTCGAGCTAGGATGTCCTCGGCCTGCCCTTGAAGCTTGCGAGCGGGGTTTTGCCCGGGCTTCCGTTTGATAGCAATATATGGCCGTTCGGCGTCCTCCATGTCGGATTGTCTCTCGGATCTGGCTTCTCGTATTGGGGAGATAGAATACCCCTCATCCCACATCGCCTGTCGATATTTTGCGGTGGAGTGGGATGGGAATCGCATTGTGATGCGCGATTCGTCCATCCAAAAACCTGTAGATATAAATTTATCAAATAGCTTAATAACCTAAATTGTTCTTAGTTTAATAAGTAAACCGATAATTCATCAGTAGCAATTATACTCATTGTTAAGGCAAATTAATTAGATTATTGAATGGACTGTTTGCAAAAATGGCGGGTCATGCATCAACTTGTAGGTGGGTCATGTCTTCGAAATGGGACTTATCAGTTCAGTAGTCAAGTAGGTAGTTATGACGGATAACTGGCATGCATGCTAATTCGTGAACTCTGCGTAGCACCATATGATAATGAGATTACAATAATTAAATTCAGTTGATATTGGTCATAAGTAGATAATATTGGTTTGACTATGTAGAACAATTTCACAATGAAGTTTGCTGCATTTTCATTTATCTATCAACAATCCTAATTTGGTAGTGTTCATTGGATTATATAGGACGTTATCGCGATACAGTTTGTGGCGTTTCATTTGTTTAATGATAACTATAATCTAATGACTTTCATATGATTCAATAGAACGATGTCGCAATAGAGTTTGAAGTAGAATAATTCATGTACTGCATAGAACACTGATGCATTAAAGTCAACTTTCGTATAACTGTATTGATCACCGTTGCCATGAAGTTTGAATTATAATAGTTCATATAACTATATCGCACATAAAGTTTGCCAACGGCATAATTCGTATAACTGCATTAAACAGCGTCTTAACAGAGTTCGGAGTATCTCGCTTATTTAAATAATAATAATTTGAAAATTTTCAGATAACAGCACGAGCATTGTTGTATAGTTCGAAGCATTCCGCTTGCCTAAACTCATCATAATCAGAATATTTTGTTCGAATGCGTAGGACTCGTCTGTTTAAATGATAATCATAAGATGATAACTTTGTCGTAGTTACATTTAAAACATTTCATTGGTTTCAGTAATAAACATGATTTAGGTAGTAATCATATGACTCTTTCAAGGCATTTCGTTCGTTTAGGAAATGATTCCAATTAGCTAAGTTAACATAAGAAAGGGTGGAATGTTGTCGTGATAACATTTGGAGTACAAATAATCATAAAACGATAATCTCGTTGGCGTAATAAGTTTGAAGTAGTTCGTTTTATTAAACCAGAATCATGTACAGGGGCTTCTCATCTGGATGGATGGAATCTTTTCACAATAAGTTGAACATATTTCATTCATTAGAAGATAGTCGTAATTTTCAATGGTTTAGATGATTTCGGTTGCTTAGGGTATTGTCTGACTTAGTTGACGTTTCCTTCGTGTTGGTAGGTTCGATACATAAATATTTTATACACTTAAATTGGTTAAACGAAAAGAAAAAATCTCACTTCCTTGAGCGTCCGTTCGTCGCTCTAACCGGATCTCATCTGTATCTTGGTAACGTGCGTGAGGATCTCTGCCTCTTAAGTTATTGGATCGTTTGCTATTCATAATTGTGATAAAATGGTACATGAATCGTCCGCACGCTTCTTTTATAGTTTGACCTTCTAAGTGTGCGTACTCGTTTGTTATTTCGACCCGCTATTTATCAGTGTGTCTTCATTTTTCATTGATTATACACTCGCCTGTGGTATGTGTCGACAGCTGTCGACTGCCATGTCGTTGTTTTCTCTTCCGTCTACTAGCAATGAGCTGTGCTGTCTATCCCCTCTTCTCCACCACTTGGTTGTATTTACACTAGATATTGGTAGCCCTTGCATGCTACTGCGACACACGATTCGTGCCAGGTGTCTCTTACCACGTGGACATTCTTGTCTACTCTTGGTGGAAATTCTGTGTCTCGATATATCGATTGGGTGATTACGATATTTTAATGATTAATTTTAACCTACCGAACATTCTACCCGTTAGCTGTCACTGTTTCCAAATCAGTTTATTTCATGTCAATATTCTGGTTAGATATCATCTTATATTCTTTATTATACTGATGAAAAAATTTTAGAGATCGATATCATGGCAAATATTCCCGACAATTTGATGGATCGTTACAGTTACATTAGTTGGTCAAATTCTATTCTTGCCTATCATTCATTTAAAACATTTAACAGGTCATTGTAATGGATTACGATATGTACTATTCGAAAACGAACTATTCACGGATTTTGTTACCATTCACGGAAGGACGTGTAATTACAAATTACTTGTATACTCTTCGATGTATATTCTATTTCATCGCTCGACAATTTTTGATTAATTTTTTGTTGGATTTCTCTTAATGTACTCATATTTGGGTCATAATGATTCGCTAAAAATTGTGTATATATTTATTATTTAGATTTTTGTCGCGAAAGTTTACCTAGATCATTTTATTGAGACTTCTCTTATTATTTTTGCAAAAACAAAAATTATATTAATAATTATGGGAACATATCTACATTTTATTGATCCTACGGAACTTTGAACGGATGGAATTAGGTGCCATAAAAGGTGATTTTTATCAGGGCAAGATAATTGCAAGTAATACTATCTAAAGATTTTTACTAACTAGTTCCTGGTGGTTATGGATTCTTATTATTTTTTTGGGTTGAGTCAATAAAGGTTAACGGTCATAATATCGTATCGGCCCTTTCAATGACTTTAATAATCGTTGGGTAACTAACTTGACATGGGACGTGAATTTAAAAGATCAAAAATTTAATCGCAATTAACATAATATTCTGGCGTACTGTCTTTTGGCGAGTTGCGCACTTTTTCTTTTCGTCAAATATTTTGGGAATTATTATGTCGGACTTAATTTTTCCGTCATCATTTTTGACTTTACTTAATTAGCCATATTAGTTAAATAAATTCATTTATTACATGATTAAAACATTTTTAATGATCGAGTTAGAGTTGTAGTTTTTATAACAACGATTGGTTAAGTACGTTCTTCTATTAAAACATTTTTAATGATCGAGTAAGAGTTGTAGTTTTTATAACAACGATTTCCGAACATATCCCCACTCCTTTCCCTTCGAGTTGAACCTAGGATAGCTGTGTTTATTTTATGATATTAAGAGTGCTCACCGAGCTACTCGATGTTCATGATTTTTGCCGATGTATAAGAATTAATTTTAGGTCGAAATTACAGGAAAATGGGTGGTGGAGAAGTAGCCAAAAGACTACTTCCCCTCCTCCCAATTTCCCCTATAACGGTTATGATTTGACGTTTGGGCCCTGCGTTATTCACGCCGAAACCTTCACGGGCACAGGCTATTTGCAGATAAACTGCCCCTACACAGCCTGAATTATGTGTATATTTTACTATTTTGCGGTGCGTGAGTGGCTGTGGGCCAAAAAACAATTATAACATGGACGGAAAAATTTTGTTTTATATTTTATATTTGCCATATAACACATTGCATAAATGTCCGAGCATAACTTAATAACCATATAACAACATTGTATAAACTTTCTGAGCATAACTTCATAATCATATAACAATATTCTCTCCCCACGCCGACATCCAAGCAGAGCTCCAGGTAGCGAGGTAGCGACGTGGAGAGAGTTGCTAACAATTCTCTCGCTCACATCAATAGTGTTGTTCCACAAAATTAGTCTCAAGTCTGTAAACACTGAATAGACGCTTGATTAAACGATTTCAAGTTTATGAAAAACTGATTAAAATTGCTTAAAATGAATCAGTTTATATACCTATTGCACGACCCTAACCTTGCGTGTTATTTTTTGATTTAGTAAAACAAAATTTGGCGTTGATATTTTCTGGAATATTCTATTCTTAATTTTATTATTTTTGTAATTTAATTTGACAATTTTCTTTTTAATTTTTAAATTGAATTATTTCTAATTCAAATTCTTTAATTTTTATTCCATTTTCATGTATTTTTTCATTTTTTGAAAAATTATCAAATTTTCGGCTAAATTTACTGTTCTCGTGTTATGTTTATGTTTATGTTTATTTCGTTCGGATCTTGTTGCACTTTGTTATTATTTTAATTTACTTTTATGTTTTATAATTTATTTTTAATTGTTCTCTTTCTCGTATTTTTGCAGGATTAGTTGGTGTTTTAATAGGTTCTATTTTAAAACTGCATGTTGTATTTGCGTGTGTATTACTGATTCATTTAAACATTTCTAAGGCCGTTCATGTTCTGGCCCAACAAGCCTAAGGAGTCGTTCTTTACAGCTGGAGCTATGATATGAGTTTGAGGGTATCTTATCAACTAATCCAGGTGCACAGCTTTCAATATTCTCATGTAGAAATGTGCACTGGTTATCTATGTTACTAATGGAATACATTAATCAACAGGTACGGACATAGTTGTGGACATAATTGCCATATGTTCCATTTGTTATGTGTTGAAGATCCCCTTTCAACTGCAAATAATTGGTGGGTTACAGGGTTTCATCGTTTGTTTGAACTAACCGGTGGTTGCCCCGTAACGCCATACAAAAGGATGCTAGTCGCCACTTGGCACCCGTTGCTAGGCAACGTTGGTAATGTGTTCAAGTGGTGGATTGCCCGCAAAAATTGAATATCATTGCTAATACTATAGTTGCTCGGACAATCCTCGGGTTCACGAGCTGTCGATAGAAGACTTGTGCTCGCTTAGCTCTGTCCCCTGTAGAAATTCTAGATCAGGTTCTTAATTGACTGTAGAAAGCTGAGACAATATAAGAATGGTTACGACAATGCCGACATATAATTCTATTAAAGAAACAACTCGACTAAGACTAAAACTACTCTATTTGAATTAATAACATGTGCAAGGATTACTACTCGACGTTTTGGAGTTGGGTTGCTCGACGTCGGGCGCGCTCCTTGCGTCCCGGTCGACGATTATTTGCTGGAGGGATAGGTTGTTCTGCTGGCTTGGTAGTTTTCTGCAGTATCTGGGTTGGGGCGAAGACGAGCGGATACGTTACCGCTTCCCCTTCCCGGCAGACTGCTAGGGCGACTTCGAGTCCCCGAATTTGAGTGCGCAGGCTTTGGTTAAGCTGTCGCTCCTCTGTCCAGCCTTTCTGGGCTGCGGTCAGGCGGTGGTACAATGTTTTTACCTTTTCCGGTTCCTTCCAGGTTGCTCTAATCTGTTGTATTTCGCGGGTCAATTGAATAATTTGGGTGAGTAACTCCGCGTTTGACTGTCTTGCGCGTTCCAGTTCAGCTTGGAGAATTTGTAGGGACGACATGACTATAATAAAAGAGAACATTAAATTTCTTATTGCCTTAATTAGAACCAATTTTATTCAGTTAAACAAATTTTTGGAGCAAGTTTATCTATGAGATTAAATAACACAAAAGACATTTAATGCTTAGATTGATTACGACAAAAACTTTATAGTTATTCATAGTCATTCTTCGGGGAATTGTCTCTTCAGACTTCTCTTCAGAGCCGCCACCGTATAAGGCCGTCGGGTATCGCGGGCCGGTTGAGGTGGATTTGCCTCCGCGATACGCCCGACGCGGATGTCCTCCTCTACGTTCGTGAGGTACATCCGGGCTTTGACCACATTGAGGTCCACTTGCTCCTGCACCCTTTTCCAGTGAGTGAGGAGGTTTCTGGCGTGTTCATATATCTCTTCGGCCGGGTATTGTTGTCCGGCGAGTCCACAGGGATCTGATTCGAGACCCAACAATCGCCAAGTGGTCGGGTATGACCACCGGGGTCGAAGTTGGTCGATGTAGGCGGCATTTTGCGGTGCCCTCCTCGGGTATGGTTCACCTGCTGCTTGAACAGTATTTCGGTCGCGTGTCATGTCCTGAAATAGCATGGTGAATGTATCGTTAAGAAAATGAAAATTTTAAATGAATTTATCCGAACTGGCTGTACGGTTTAATGCTCGTGAGGTGAAGGGTTAACTCATTACATGGCAACGTTGGTTATTTTCGGCAGCGTCAGGGTTACATAACTCTTAGTAGAAGGTTGGTGGGGGAAAATACCTGTCATACATTGTAAAAACTGGCGCATTTGTTGTTGGTCGTCCCAAGAATTGTCCATGCTCGCGGATTCAACTCTTTAACAAAATGAAATTCTTCCTGTTGGCAATCAATACACTGGAAGTTATGTGATATTTCAGGCTAAAACTGGGTTCATGGACTAAATGACACACCTTATGATTAAGAGACCGAATTTATTTTATACCTAATGAATTGGTGGTTAGCACAGTGTTTACGGGACGAAAAATGACGGGTATTTCCTATAACCGCGTTCAGGCCATGATTGAATCTGGGAGCGCGAAGGATTAACATAATTTTCGAATTTAATTTCCACGAGTATTTTTATTTTTAAGGTTCAGAGGGCAGAATGAATTAATGATTTTTCCAAAGTCTTGGGGATGGATATCGAATTTAGGTGTTATAATGAGGGTGATTATGGTTAAATAGATGATTAAATATTGTGTATAACTAAATTACGGGAGATTCTTATGCATTAGCTATTTGAAGTTTTAAATGAGTTATTTACAAAATCTGATCTGGTAAATCTATAATTCGATATGGTGAAAATCGACGATGACCTATTGCGATAGCAGGCGCGTTTCCGTTAGACGGAATTGTTTACTGTACAATAGTTGACATTTACTATTAGCCGGATTTCCGGTTGATTAAAACCGTTATCGATTTGCTAGTTAGGTTGGACTTTATATTTGGTAGCAATCAATGTCTCTAAATTAATCATGACTCTATTTTTCCGGTCTGATTCAAGTTTAAGTTAGTAGATTAGGTTGACAGGATCTCATCGTGGAATTTTCAAGATCCGGGATGTGTGAGGTCGACTGGATAATTCAATGCATCTATCTGGAACTTTTAGCTAAGATTGGATTTGAATTTTAACTCTATCGCCTGATTCGTCATGGAGTGTTGGAAATATTTACTACTTCTACTATCGGCTTATTGGAATCTGCTACTTCGAAATGCTCGTAGTCTTTCTGCTAATGGGACTCTTATCAAATTATCACTTCGACATTTATCATTTGATATATTTTTATTCGTTGAAGTTGAAATAGATCGGAATCTACACGCGTCGTGAGCTAATTTCTGATGATTTTGTTGGTTTATTTGATAAATTTATGGTCGTTCGTTTGGTTACTTCGGGAAAATTGTCGGATTATTCTCGGGTCTAAAACGGGTGTCAGGATATTCATCAGATGTTAAGAAAATCTTTCTTAAGCTAGACGTTATCGTCGAGTTTAATCTAATGTTATTTCGTTTCACAATAAATTAATCTGTTCACATTTCTGATTCTGATCAGTATCGATTTTATCCCTACTTTTCAACAACGATGTTAATTTGGACTTTTATAACGATAATTGCAGGTTAATAAACTGTCAATTTTCATTTAATAACGGATTGGTATTTCTTTATTAGTTTACTTATTTCTATCTTAATCAGTTATCTATTTTTAATCACAATTACTTCATTTTAATCAAACCTTATTTTAATTTTTGCTAATGAATAATATTTTACACTAAACTTTTATTCTGGATTACTGAATTTTTAAGCAAGGAATTAATTTATTTTAATCCATCTAATATCAACAAATTAAATCAAAAGAAAGTTTCCGTTATTTAAGCAATGAATTTTTGGATTATTAATCAACAAATTATTTTATCTTTAATCAAGAGTTTTCAGCATTTAACCAAATGATTACTTTATTTTTTAATTAATAATCTTTTCCGTTATTTAATCAATGAATTGTTTGCTTATTAATCAACGAAATTATTTTATTTTAATCAATAATTTTCAGCATTTAACCAAATGATTACTTTAATTTTAATTTGATGATTTCAAAATATCCATGATTTTAGCTATATCAACGATTTAATTTGTTTTATTCCCGTGCCTTTTCCCTTTAATAAGCCTTAGGCGTATTTTATGTTCATGTTATATTTACTGAGTGCCCACTGGACTACTCGGTGTGATGATTTTAAGCCGTACGTAGTAGGATTTTAGGTCGATTTTACAGAACTGAGAAACGAGGAAGCAGCCAGAGACTTCTTCCTCATTCCTCAATTTAGCTATAGGGGTAAATATTGACGTTACGACCGCTGCGTTGCGCACGCTGAGTCTTCACGGGTACATATCATTTGCGATTTTCCACGCACTTACATGCATCTGTACTATGTAGATTTTGCTTTCTTGCGTTATGTGTTGGCTGTGGGCCGGAAAAATTTCGACAAAATTATTTAACTATAAAGCATATAAAACAGGTTATTATTATCAATAATATTTATTAATTATATAACAATTAAACATAAATTACTATCCATTGACCAAAAATACAAATAGCAAAATATTGCATCAAAAATAAACAAAATACCTCTCTCCCCACGCCGACGCCGAGCAGAGCTCTACTGAGATGCAAAGAACGTGGCGTGGAAAGAGGGTTCCAATATATATGTTTCTCACCTAAATAGTAATTGAAAATAGCCTCAAATTCGAAAATAGTTTCAAAAACGGTTAAGATTTTCAAAACGGTTAATAGTTTTTAAACAAAACGGTTTTGGTTTTTCAAAAATGGTTAAGTTAAATGTGAAAATGGATCAGTATATATACCTATTTTTCTCGCGTGTGAAATTTGATGCAGTAAAACAAAATTCGACCTTGTTGTTTTCTAGTAAATTCTATTCTTTAATTTTATTATTTCTTGATTTATTTTTATAATTTTTTATTTAAGATTTTTATTGAATTATTACTAATTCAAATTTTCCGATTTAAATTTCATTTTAATGAACTTTTATTAATTTTTTCCATTTTGTCGAATTTGTTGTGTTTTCTTGTTATATTTGTGTAGGTATCGTGCGAATCTTGGTGCATTTTGTTATTATTTTAATTTATTTTTATGTTTATTATTTTATATTTAATTCTCCTTTTTTCTCATATTTTATATGGTTCAATCGGTGTTTAATAGGTTTATTTAAATTGTATGTTATATTTGCGTGTGTGTTACTGATCCATTAAAACATTCTTCAAGGCCGTTTACGTTCTGGCCCAACATAATTCAGAAGATTTTTCCTGACAAATAAGATACTTTAATATGTTGTCTTTCTCAGCTATTTTGTGTAGATTCAACAAGCCATGATTAAACATGTCGGACTAGCCTTTAGAATTTGAGACTTCAGTTTTTTGAATTTTATTTATTTTAATAAATTTGCCTCCTACAAATGAAATCTCTTTGGGAAAATTCTTATTTAATTTTAATTTATTTAATAAGTTTATTAAATTTTCTGGAGTTTTTTCTGTTTTCTGCAAAACACAGTTCCAGAGTATCTGGGAATTCCTTGTTTAATTATTTTAGCTGTTAGCGAGTGAGATATTTGATCTAATATTAAAAGCTAAAAATGTTTTTAAACCTTATATTTATTTTTAATTAAATTTTTAATTACGTTGCCAACTTTAACATATTTTCAATATAAATATAATCTAAAGTCTGGTTACTTATATTTAATGTATAAATCTCTCACTTAATTTTTAATTACCTTAAAATAATTACAAAAATATATATGTTGTGAAGAAAATGTAGATTTTCACTAAAAAAGCAGAAATATGAAACGATAAAACGTTTTCTCTCGGTACCTATTATTTAATAATAACCGGATTTATAATTTTTGATTTAGGAATTTTTATTGCATAGCTTATTCTAGAAGACTTAATTGGAACTTAAAATTTTTTTTATATTTAAATGATATTTAAATAAATTTTACAACGAAAATGATGGATAGAATATTATTAAAAAATCAAAACCAAGCCGAAAGGTTTTACATTATTTAATTAAAAAGAAATATAAACCACGCACAATGTTTTAAATATAGCTGGAAAATTAAAAGCTGAATTAATCATTGGTAATCACGAATTAGTGCATTATGTGTCAGTAATGAAAGATAGTCCTGTCGGGTGTTTAATTGTAATGGAACAACTATAAGGAATTTCTCTTGATCTAAAAACTGGGAGATTAATAAAAAGGCAAACAGACAAAAAATAACATAAGGTGAGAGAAGTATTTCTAAATCAAACGCTAGAATTACCAGCAAAAAGTGAGGTAATATATTATGCGGATGTGTTGGATGTTTCAGATGACGAGTGCATATTTGAACCAAATGAGAAGCTAATAGAAAAATATGAAGTACCAATGTGTGATGAAGTGGTAAAAGTCAAAGACCAAACAATGCCAGTGAATATAGTTAATCAAAACACTAAACCCATACAAATGAAACCAAAAACAAAACTGGGAAAACTAACGAAGTTTGAAATAGAGAAAACTCCAAAATTACCGAGAAATATTAAAATTTACAAAGAGCCGCAAGTCATTAGTAATGATTTAACAGAATCGCAGAAATGGGAATGTGGATCAAGTTCGACAATTTCTAGGTTTAGCTAGTTATTATAGAAATTTTATGAATAGCTTTTCTCATGTAGCACAACCCTTAAATGTATTATTAAAAAAGCAGACTCAATTTAAATGGGGAAAAGCTCAAAAAGAAGCATTCGAATTGTTTAAAGAAAGTTCGATTAAAAAACATATATTGAGATGTCCAAATTTTAGAATACCATTCATCTTAATAGCAGATGCGAGTAATTTTGCGTTGGGTGCAGTATTAGGGCAACAAGTTGAAGATGAGAAAGGTTACGTAATTGCATATGCCAGCAGAACATTAAAGCAACATGAAAAGAATTATTGTACAATTGAGAAAGAAACATAATCACTTGCAATGGTTGATGAAACATCGGGATTCTGCCAGAAAACTGATCCTATGGTCAATAGCCCAACAAGAATATGATTTTGAAATTAAATATCGAACGGGCAAATCAAATGGAAATGCGGATACGCATCGAGAATCCCTGTAAATAATGAGAGTAAGAATAATGAAACGAATTATAATAATAGAATATATATGTCAATCAAAACCACTAATAATTTGCAGGAACTGCAAAAATATCAGGAAAACAATGATGAATTAAATAAATTGCGGAAACACGCAGTCACGATCAAAAAGGAGAGTGACTGGAAACATATGGTTGACGAAAAAAATAAATATATTATTTATGATGGTTTGTTAAAATGTGTTAAAAATGAAATTTTATTAATTGTGATTCCAACAAAACATCGAACAACATAATTGTTGATATACCATAATGGAGCACTAGGTGGAAATTTATTCACTAGGAAAACGTTATCAAGATTGAAATTAAAATATTATTGGGACACTATTGAATCTGAGGTCAGACAATGGTGTCATACTTGCGAAGTGTGCTTAACCAGACGAAATACGGGAAAGAAAATAGTAGTACCTTTGAAACCAATTCCAGTGCCCAGGGCGCCGATGGAAATGGCTGCAATGGACATTTGTTGGTCCATTACCTGAAAAAATTAATGACAATAAGTATATCATTGTGTTTTGTGATTATCTAAATGAATGGCCTAAAGCATATGCAATACAAAATAAAAAAGCGGAAACAGTTGCAAAGATATTTATAGAACACATTATATTTCGATATTGAGCACCGAAGAAACTACTAACTGATCAAGGAACAAACTTCCAAAGCGAACTATTTATTTCAATCACAGAATTAGTCGGGATACTGAAACTTAATACATCGCCTTATCTACAAAAAACAGTTGGTCTAGTTGAAAGATTTAATAATAATTAGATTTATGATAATCATTGTGTTAGGATTGAATGCGACTTCAGTGTTTCCAAACTATGCCATTAAAAGAATCCCGTTAATGGAAAAAGTTGATATTTATGCCACATGTACACAGATGAGTAGTTGGATGTGAGCCCGTCAGATACAACCCCCCTTGGCTTACATAATATTACATAACATCTGACCTCTGCCCACGCTGTTACTACCTGGAGATTGACCGCTGTCCACTATGTTGCTACCTAGTAATTGACCTTTATCCACTGTTACCAGGAGACCGCACTTTTATGTCACGTGCCCACTCGTTATTCACTATGCTTAAGCCGTAGACTTAACATAATAACTCACTAGTACTATTTAAAATTTTATTAATACAACAAGTTCTTGATTCATATGAATTGAGATGATTCTGCTTGAAATCAGCCAATCGAGGAGGTTGAACGATCGAGATAAAATTTTTGGTTTATTATCATTTAATTTTGAGAAAAAATTTGTCTCAATAAAGTTCCACTCCTCAAATTTTCTCTGGCTTTACTGATTTTCATCGGTTATCTGATCCGGCTTTGCGCTATAAGTCATATTCGAAGGTTTGACATAAAGAGCAGATTGAAAGATTTTTGAAATATATTCATAATTGCTTCAGAGGAGACTATTTGGGGTTTGAGAAGATCCATCAATCTTTTACTACTCTATTGCTGAAAATTGAAATGTTTCTCCAGCGGATCTATTTGGTTCGAAAGAGCATTATTTGAAATAGTTTTGCTTTTCATTTTATTTTAAATATTATATTTTTCAAACAAATTGAAAACTTTTCTTTTGTTTTGTTTTGAATTTGAAATTATTCATAAAAATTTTATTATAAACATAATTTTTAATGAAATTCAAAAATCAATTTATTGGCTTTTTAGAACGCCAGTGAAGAATTTTCTTGAAGAATTTGCGATGTTACTCATTGCGTATGCTTTTACCAGACCAGCGACTTTTTCAAAAGGAACTCCCATCTTACCAAGTAGACTATAAGATGCTGGTTTAACAGATCCCATAGAACCGATTATACAAGTAAATATTTCAACAGTAAAGCTAGGTTTGGCAGCCTGTATTTGTTTTTTTAAAGAATCATATTTTGCCAAATTTTCCTTATTCACAGTTTCAAACCTGACCAAAGAATCAAAAGGACATTTAATATCAACCACAAGAGCTTCATGTGTCGATTTGCTTGATGAATATCATACTCAAACAATTGTGCACTTTTTCCGACTCTACTTCCAATTGCGATTTAGCCACGAGGATCCAGTATCGAATTCATGGAATAAATTTCTTAAAGATTGTCGAAACACGACAAATGTTCTCAATCTTGTAAATATTTTACCGTTTGAAGGTATTTATGAATTAAAGAGAGCTGATAATACTTCACTGGGTAATAGTTAATATAATAGTTAACTTGAGAATAGTTAATATTGACTCTCTAAAGTTTGTAACGGGTCCTCGTCTTGGAATCAAAGAGCTTACATTACACTAAAGTTTTTTTTGGAATAATGGTGCTGAAACTAAATTGAACCATAGTGGAAAGAAAACGAGATTTGAAACGCAATTTCTAATATATTTCACTCTGCATTGAACGACTCATATGCAAAAGTGGCAACTGATCAATAAAAGCGACATGATTGCAGCGGCTATATAGTTATCTCAAATAAATAAAGCCATTTTTAAAAGCAAACTCTGAACATCAGTGCAAAGCTAATAGAAAAGGGGATTCCAGACTCTGTCGACGTTGTAAGAAAAAGGATGAAACTATGACACATGCCTTACAGTCATGTAAGGTTCACCAAATACTAACATTAGAGAAACACAATGACTGCCTAAAGATAATAACGGGTAATTTAAAAAATCCTAATTTATTGTCGTGGTTAACCATTCTTGTTCTTTTGTCCTGAATTCAAAACAACGTCTCGATCTTATAATAACTGATACTGAAAGAAAAAAGAATATTTATGATTGATTTTAAGTGTGCAATGGATTCTGTTTCACATTTTGACTTGACTGATAAGGCAAATATTGAGAAATATAGTTTGCTTCAGTGTGAATTACAGGTCGCCAAACCTGATTATAAGGTAGAGCTTTATATTTGTATTATTGGAGCATTAGGCTCGATTCTTCCATCAACTTATGACCTGATTTGTAAATCTGGCACTGAATCACTTCAAACAGAAGGTCTGCTTAAAGAATGTGCAATGAGCAATATCCTGCACTTAGCTAAAATACGGTATTACCATGTGCACGGCATTCTACCAGACTTCTGCAATTAATTTAAAATTATGGATATTTAAACTAACTTAAACCTTTTTATTGAGATAAGAATTTTTTTTTATTTGAAATGATTCAGACTACATTCGTAATTTATTTTTAAATTCAATATTATTAACCTGACTTTTGCCTTTGTAAAAGTCGTTATTAAATTTAAGAAACTTAGAAAATCAAATCAGAGCTTAGTTCGTAGTATTTATTACTGCAAAATTTATAATTGCAATGCCGGATGACGACGCCGATGAATCATCATATTAGATCAAGCAAAAGAAAATTCAGAAGACGCCAATTGCAGAAGAGACTGATTGATCAAATACTTGATAACTTAAATTTGAATTCATCCTTCTCTACTACGATTGCAGTATGAATTGCATGTTTCATGTTGAACATATTCTTTTCATTGTGAAACAACTTGTTATATTTAATAAAATTTTAAATAGTAATAGTGAGTGCTTTTGTTAAGTCTACGTCTTAGTCGTATACGGAGGTATACGGCGTGTTAGGCGATGATGGGCGTAGATGGGTGAGGGTCGGTGTTGATCGGTGATCGTTGGTTGGTGTGTGTATGTGTGAACGGTTTAAGAACGGTTGGTTAGAAAGTAGGTGTGTGGAAGGTTCTAGAAGTTAGTTATGCGTGGAAGTTGATAGGTGTGTGGAATGTAAGTAAGAAGGTAAGTACGTTGGTCCACAACCGCATGACATAATAATCGTGATTTAGATAATCGGTATGTTGGTCCACAACTGAATGATATAATAAGTATGAATTAGGTAATCGGCGTGTAATAAGTGTGTCTCAGGTAGTGACTGACCAGTGGGCAACATAGTGTAGCAATATAGTGTAAATTATGAATACCCATGGTTAATAACAAAAGTGCAACCCCAAATAAATGGTACTAAAATAATAAATCTGGTGCATATTGAAATATGGACAAAAAATCTAAATAACTATGTTTCCATAAAACTAGTATTTAATGGAATCAATATATATTGGGAACCCCGAAATTCCCAACAAGTGAAAATAATTTTTCAGAATTATACAATTTCAGAAAGTCTTTTGTGCATTATGTGAATCTAAGACTTCATCATACCTATGATATCGCAATTTACTACTACGAAAAAGTATTGCAAGATAACGTACAGAGAGTAATGACCGTTGGGTCAAGATCTATACTAGTCGAAAATCAATATTGTTGCAAAACGAAACAAATCGAGTTCATTTACAGCTAGTTAACCAAAAACTAAACATTTCACGGCAAGCAGGTATTAATGAAAAAGTTGTGATTTATTATTGTGGGAAAATCCCAGCCACGTTAACAAGTAACTTTACCTTTAAAATGTTAAAATTTCAGGAAATGCGATCTAAATCAAACTCAAAAATTGTGATGATAAAAATCAAGTATTACAAACGAATATCAAATTTCAATCCATGGGAAATCATTTTTGCCGAAACAAGATACATTCGAGTTGTATATAATTCAACGAACTTATAAAGAACACCAATTATTCTCATATCTCTAATGTAAATTTTCGAAAACAAAAAACAATATTATCTTCGTTCAATGACTATATGGCAAATTTGCAAATTCGTGAAAACAATACTACATCATCTTTATCTGATAACAATGAAATCATATATGTAATTGTATCGATCAATACAATCAGTGTGATATCACTTTCCATCATTCTTATCGCATTGCTAGCGTTCATTCGAAAACTAAAGCAACGTCTCGAACTTCAATCCATGGCCCAAAAACCTTGGATTGTCTATGAGGAAACATTCGTGTAGTGATATACATATATTTTGCATGCAATTATGATGTAGTAGTACAGTATAAGTATTAACTTTTTATTTGGTATAATGTAAAGATTTGCACCTTTCGATCATAGATGGGTTTGATTGGCTGCTGAGAGCAAAGAAGGGGAAACAAAATTTGCGCAGGTCGAAAATTTTGAGGCAAAGGAAATTTATCAAGGGGTATATAATGGACAAAAATGTAAATAAAATTAGCATAAAATTCAAATTAAAATAGGTAATTAATTTCTATTAATATTATTATTTATACCGCTACCAGTTAAGGCAGTCGCCCTTGGATACATCCCCTTAACTCTAGTGTGAACTTTTAAATTCGAAAAAAATTAACTAGCTATATTTTAGTAATGGAACAAATTCAATGGGTGAGGACAATTTATGATAGCGGCCTTAAGCTACATCGAAACAATGTTGGATGGAACCCATAGATCATCCAGGAAAACTCGAGATTCCAAATTATGTGAGAGTTGATGACAGGAAAATGAAGAAACAAATATTCAGGTTAAATATAAAATCCGGAATAAAATTGGCTGAGGAAACAAACAAGAGTTCATGCTTCACATTATCAAAGGAAATGTAGAAATGGTTGACGACAATCAGAAGATATGGTGGAAAGTATATCAAGGTTCGTCATGGAAAATGTAGAAAGAAGCGATGACCAAAAGGTTGAAGCCTCAAATGAAAATGCACTAATTGTTTTCGAAAACAGAATTAAAAACGAAGCGCAAGAAGTACCGCAGATGATATCGACACTACCTGTGGATGAAAAATTGTTAACAATCACTCAACAGATGCTAAAGAAAAGAATGTCATTTTTAAGAAAAGAAATGGATCAAAAGGAGATAAGAAGTAAGATCTTGTTCATCGATGCAGAATATGGGACATCGGAAAGCAAACAGATGGTACCGCTGTCTATTGAGATAATGAATTATTACGGAAAGACAATAAAGGATGTATATTTAATTCCAAGATGAAAATTGTGGCATTTTAATTCACAAATTAAAGGCATAACAGAAGTTGTAAGTAGAAATCAGTATGACCAATATGGAATTATGAAGGAAGTTCAAAAATTGGTCGTTGGAAAAACATTAATTGGCCACGACTTACATGCTGAGATACAATACCTAAAACTTTGGATAGACCAGTTGCATGACATTCCAGATTTGGCTAGAGCGCAAGCATTGCGAAAAATTGAAATGCCCAGGAGAGGAGAATTTTTCAAACTAAACACTGTTGTCCAGGAGATGTTTGGAGATCAAATGCAGGTGATCATATACTCAGCCCTTGAAGATGTTAAGAACACCGCCTCAACATCAATGACCTGAATTACGGAAGAAATTAACCTCACAGCAGCAGAGGATTTGGAAATCAATAGTGAAATCCAAACTGTTCAATTGAAATTGGCAACAGAAGAAAGCATTGAAATAATAGAGGAGAGTCTGGCTCTAACAATCAACGAACCGATTCATCGAATCTAACCAACATTCGACCATAGGCTAATTATCTCACTGAGAAACAGAAAAAGAAAAGCTTCATTATATTCATTGGAGATTGACAATGGAGAAGCTATCACAATAAATCGACTCACGTGTCAAAAGAAGAAAACTATCATTCATCATAAATGTGGTTCTAAAACTTTGAAACTCGAAAGGAAATAAAAACCTAGTGTTATTTATATTATTTATTTATAAAATAGTAATTTAATGAATCTCGTTCTCTTGATTTATGTCTCCCATACAAAAAATAATAAAACAAATAAGTGAGTAACAAAAAATTAAATAAAAAGCATGAACATTGAAAAAAAAATTTGCAAGACAAAGATTATAATTATCAGACAAAATTTTATACTTATTATCATTATTAGTATATTAATGATATTGGCATTATTATTATTGATACTATTATTTTTAATATTGTTATTACTATTATCAGTTCTTGAGAGTCTCAGATCTCGAACCTCGGGATTTGAGACGCACAAGAAGAACCACTCCCATGTTTGCAGCCTGGCATAACCAGCAGGAGAAGTGGAGCATTCTAATATCCAACCCAACTTATAACAATCGTGATTTATAAGATCCGTCTGTGTTGACATTTATTGCAAGTATTACATTTAATGGGTTAACTTTAAAAAAAAATCAAAACGATATGTTGGGCCAGAACACAAACGGCCTTGTAAATTGTTTAAATGAATCGGTAATACACAACCAAATACAACATGCAGATTTAAAATCAGACCCATAAAACATCAACTAACCCTGCTAAAATACATGAAAGAGAACAATTAAATATAAAATTATAAAACACAAAAATAAATTAAAATAATAACAAAGTGCAACAAGATCCGCACGAAATAAACATAAACATAGCATGAGAACATTAAAATTTGACAATTTACCAAAACTACGAAAATCCATGAAAATGGGATAAAAATCAAATAATTTGAATTGGAAACAATTCAATTAAAGAATTAAAAAGATCGTCTTGAAGCAGTTTTATTAATTTGATGTGAGTGATGAAATGTTCAATGGCTTTCTCCACGTCGCACCCAGATAATCTCGTGAGAGCTCTGTTTGAGGTGTTGGCGTGGGGAAAGGTTTTTATGCGATGAATGCAGTTATGAATATGTATTATGACAATTATATGAAAATAAATGATTAATCTAGAAACTTCTTGTCTAAATTTTTCCGGCCCACAGCCGCTCACGCACCGCAAGTCAATAAAGTCTACACACAATTAAGAGCAGTTTAACTGCCAATAGCCTGTGCTCGTGAAGGTTTCGGCGTGAATAACGCAGGGCCTAAACGTCAAATCACAATCGGCATAGGGGAATTGGGAGGAGGGGAGGTAGTCTTTTGGCTGCTCCCCCACCACTCATTTTCCTATAATTTCGACCTAAATTTTATTTTCACATATCGGCTAAAATCATAAACATTGAGTAGCTCGGTGAGCACTCTTAAAATCTTAATATAAACATAATCATCCTAAGATCAAATTGAAAGGGAAGAAGTGGGGAAGTGAAATCGGAAATCGTTATTATGTCTTAAATATTTCGAATTAAAACTAAAATGATGATAATAGGTAATTAGAACTAAAATTTAGCTGGTATAAACCCGAACTGCGACAAAAATGAACTGTGAACTAGATAATCAGGCAGACTCGAATTTTGGTTATTAGTAAATTTAACAACAACTAGCAGTATCAATTAAAGAGCGTGCGAATAACATTAACATATAGGTTTTATTATTAATAAATAACTACCGTATTGGTAAATTTAAACTCCCGCAAAGCACTTAAAATATTTTTCGTTCCGCTAAATAATAAATCTACACAATATGCACGATCAACCCTAATGGAATCATATAAACCTATCCAAGCACAAACATATTAACATTTTAAATAAATTTCCCAAATAAAAACTAACCACTAGCCAGACCAATAAGAAAAAAAAATAACACAAAGTCAAAATTCGTATCAGAATAAAAACAAAATCGCATTTAATCATCGATACATAAACCTCGCATAATTTTCCATTCATTAGAGCAAGGTCGAGTTGACTCCAAATCAAACAAACTAAGGAACAAATTGGATGATGTACATTTGAAATCCACCTGCGACCAGTCGATGGGAAATCCCATAAAACAGCTCGATAAGAATCCAGGCGAATACCACTACAGGGATATACATGCGTTCGAACCATAGAAGTAATATCCGGCATTGATTTCATTCAGCGGGGAATAATAAACTGATGAGGCGATGGAGGCTGATAAATTCAGTAGGATCGTGAACTAAACCTTTAAGATAAATGAGATTTTAATCTTTAAAATAATACCAAAACTAACCAAAGATTTAAATCGTACAAGTGTAAATCTGAAATCCAATAGTGAAATCAATACTGAATTATCCGATAAATTGAAACCAAATAAAATAAAATTCATGTGCCCACGAATAAACCGTAGACGTGGCAAGGAGTACAAAATCTCACCCAAAATCGATTAATGAGATAGAAAATGAACACGTGGAGAAAAGACACCCAACACAAATCGATTTCAGTGTAGGGATAGGATAGAAAAAAAACTGCAAATACATGCTCTCAGACTAGGTTAGAAAATAAGATATAAAATAGCCAACTGACGACAATCTGTCAGAAAATTCCGATCATGAATTCACTAAATAACGGAAAACCAAACAGTCGACGAGACAGAAATCGCTCCCCACACTATCCAAATGAAATTACTATGGAGCGAAAAATGGACGCACAGAATGGTAAAGACCTGTGATTACTGATATAATATTGATTTTGATAAAATTATTTTTATGAACTTTGATGTCCTGCCTACAAGGAGAAATATCAATCCAGCGGAATCACGATAAGAAAGGTCCTCCCTAGCAGAAAACTTCACAATAATCAAAACCCCAATCTCATGAATTGTTTTTCGATGAAAAATAAATAAAATACGTTCACTTGAAACTTTATTCAAATTTATTCAAACAATAAATTCATTAAATAAGCAAATCACCTCTCGCACTAGACCGCGGATAATGCCAGCCTCATGAAAGTTTTGTACGAAATAAATGGGTTTTCATTCAAAAGAGTCCTGGTAGAATAAACGCGTGCGGGCGACTAACCCATTGACAAATTGCCAGTACCAGTATCATGCAATGAACGATGCCTATGAATTCTTTAAGCAAATATTTACCCACTAGGACCATTTATGTTCAACTGTTACATGAATCAGACGCCCGGGAGTCACGGCGGATTACGAAAATTATCCTAAAAATTAGACAAAGTGTCATAGCTTTTTACCCAGTCGACTACTCGCTCGACCAGATTTACCCTTGAAAATGTAAAACATTCTCTATGAAATCATGACGTTCTAATTAATGATATTTGACCCATGTCGCCTTATTCGGACAACGTGATAGAACCAATGCGTTGTAGGCCCGAGGGCTTACAATTTGATAACCACGCAGACGCCCCAAACGTAACCCCCACCAGATCGTTTAGACGTTTGAATTCGACACATATTATAATTATATTAACATACACAGTTAACGCTTTTACTCGTTAGTTATTTACGAATTTAATCGCATTTCGTATTAACAGGTTCCTGGGTGGATGAATCCAGAATAACAATGAGATTCCCATCTCACGCCGCCGCAAAATGTAGACAGGCGATGTGGGATGCGGGATACTCAATTTCCCCAGTCCGAGAATCAAGGTTCGGAAAGCAAGGTGGAACAGAAGACATCGAACTGCCGTATGTGGCAATTAAACGAGAGCCTGGACGAAACCCGGTTCGCGAGCACCGAAGTCAGGCGGAAGTACTATTGGCACGCCTGGAAGCCCATCAGGAGAGGACTAACCAACAAGTGGAGAGAGCTCGGCAGCAACTGCGTCAAATTAATGAAGATATCGCGGAGGGTCTGATTCCGAGCACGGATGGGTATGCTCCTCCTTACGGCATCTCGTTCGAGCTCGATGATCCTAGAGTGAACCGCCCAATTCCACCAATGACCGTATCAATGCCCAAGAAAATCCTGCCAAAGGAGATGAGGTCCACAATGAGAGAACACGGAACGGAGAGGGAACATTCATACGCACGAAGACAAACTAGACCGTACTCGAAAAATTATCATGCACAATCCCGTTTTAATTGAATTTAATGAATAAATTGTTTGAAATTTATTGCTTTACTTTCCTTCATCTAGTTTTCCGACTGTTTTCACATAATATACTCCTATAGACATTTTTTTTCTATTAACGTTAATGATAAATGGATGCTATATTTAATCAAAGAAATCCATTGATGGTTGTTTATTGTAGAAATGGATCTGAATGCGATATTGAATGCAGCTCTAAAAAATGCCCGGAAGGAGAATACAGATCTCCACCGACAGCTGCTGGAATTAGTTAGAGAAATTCAGAGCGTAAAATCAACGTGGGTGGAGCAATCTAAAGCGAAGATCCGGTACCAACGAGTAACCGCCGCCCAACGGGGATGGGCTGAGGCAAAGCGGTTGACGCAGGCCATGAAGACGCAGATCCGTGGGCTAGAAGTGGCGCTAGCGGCCTGCCAAGAAGGCCAAGCCGTCACATATCCCTTAGTTTTCGCACCGACTCAGTTGGCGGATCGTGACGCCACCAGCACATCTAAACCGGCGAAAAAATCCCCTCAAGGGTGTCCAGAAAATTCGAGCGGGCGAGACGACGAGCAATGAAGACGACAGAGCAGAAAAAATGAAAAACTGTTATCATAATAAATGTTTTTTAGTTGAAATGTTCGTGCACTTGCTGAGATTTATTAATGGTCTACGCAAAACAATAAAGATTAAATCAGAGAAAGAGACGACGAATTGTACTTACAAGCGAAAGGGACCGGAAATAGAAATCGCACACATACCTTCTATCACCTTTGGCGATCCTATAACCAGTGGTTGCATTACCAACGTTGCTTGGCAACGGGTAACCATTGGGGGAGAGACAATAATTTTCATATGGAGTCAAGGTTAATTGACATCACCCTACAAAAACCCCACAGATATAACAGCGATGATTGATATATATGACAACTGAAAAATAAAGAAGTTTAATAAATCAACAAATTCTTGTAATCAGTTTATTTATTTTTCAACGAGGTTAAAAAAAACTGAGTAATAACGGTATATTTTTATCCTGCAAATGAGGTTAAATTAATAATAAGATACTTCAGTTCAAACAATGCTTGCCTCAACCTTTTCATTGCAATAAAATTTCTTTGTTGTTCCGAAATGAGTTAAGAGCCAAAGCGCAATTGATAAGAGCTCAAATGACAATAAATTAGATCTTCAATAATAAAAATAAAATAAATAAATACACACACAGTTTACAAAATTTCTATAATAAAAAAAATAAACAACTGCACACTAAACTACAGTTTTAAAATTTTATGAGATCGAATTTTTAAAATTAAATATTTAGAAAAATATTTCTATTCCAATAAATTCTAAGTAAGAATATTTGACAAAATGAAAAATTATTGCGTAACACATTTAAAAAGTAATACAAATGATTTATTATTAACAAAATTACAGTTTGATTATTTAAGTAAATATCTTACTTTTATTATGGAAAAATCATCGTAAATTTTAATCAATTCTAAAATAGTCTTTTTAATTAAAAAAAAATTTAATTTTAATTGCTTATAAATTATTATTAAAAAATAATTTATTGTAGCATAAATTAAGTTAAAATAAAAATAAATCCAACCTCTGGCTTATACCAAAACTAAAGGCTGCTAGTAAATGTCCTATGCGCTCAAATTAATCGGCCGTTGGAAAGAGAAATTTATTAGCTTTCGACTTTTGAAATAATTCACATTGTTAAATACGTTTACCATGCATACAAATTTATGAATGTTGAAATGCAAATCGTGTTGAAATTCGTAACGAAATGTGATTCGTTCGTTGCAGGTGGAAGAAAAAGAAAGAAAATTCAGTCTAGAAATCCGGCTTTGTTTTGACGCCAGACAATTTCCTGTTGGTGGGGATAATTGGATGGCGCCGTGGAAAATTGTTAATGTTATCGCAAATGGTCAAATTGAATAAGCCTTCGGCTATTATTATTATTATCATCATATTTTTATTATTATTATCATAATTGTTATTTATTATTTGCATTATTATTGATTAATTATATCGCAGGCAGAATAAACACATTATATGACATTAATTCGAATGTTTTCAAAACAAAATCGCAATTTTATCTTGTGTTTATTGGATATATTATATCTATATTTACGAAAGACATTTTTAACAAATTATTTCTTTTACCTAATAAAAATAAATGTAAAATAAGCATAATAAAAGCATTGTTCTTTGATAATATAAATTAAAATAAAATAAAATATCAAAATCTTTTTGAATCTATTTATCATAATATACCCGAAAAGAAATAAAAAAATTAAGATTGTTGGGTTATTATTATTGAAAGTCGGTTCCCTCTGACTCCTCGTGTCCTTTTTCAATCAAATAAGCAAACCCAATACAGAATAATTTTATTTGCACTTTATCTCAATAACAAATCAATCCGTTTGGTTCAATTTTTGTAATCACAATTTCACTACTTGATTTGCACCTTTTAACCACTGTTTGGCTCGGTTTATCGTAGGGTAGGTTGTCCAAGGGAGAACCACCCTGTCTGATAGATAACCTTGACTTTTACTTGGATTTGGATTTCTCTACTAACCTAGTTACTGCTCGTTCACGTCGATTCACTATAGTTAATAATATCTGCTCTTTCGTATCTAGTTAATAATGATTGTCCTTTCTTGCCTGGTTGATAATCTCTCTCTTTTCTTGTCTGGTTAATAATGGTTCTCTTTTCTTGTCTGGTGAATACTGGCTCTCTTTTCTTGTCTGGTGAATAATGGTCCTTTCGTGTTTTTCCCTCTTTCTTTTATACTCCTGCTGAGACTGTTTTCCGACGATTGTCAACAATAGGTTCTGCATTATCAAATTATCATTAATAATTACTTTCCAGACCGACATTTGTCAACAACGTTTAACGTTGTTTAGGCTGATTTATCCTACTATATTATTCCGTCTATGCGCCGGGTTTTCCTTATCTCTCGGGTTTTCCTCAGCTCTCGGCTTTTCCACATCTCTCGGGTTTCCCATTGCCTCGGGCTTCCCATTGACTCGGGCTTCCCATTAGTAATTAACTTTTCTTAATTAATTTCCTTTTTTATATTATATCATTTTCAAGGGACCCCTCACTAAATTTTTATTATTATTTCTGGACTCGTCTCTCAATTTGGCGTTCAACCATACCAATTTCCCCCGATCAATATTAATTTCGAATTTTTATACATTTTTTAATTAATATTGCACTTTTATCATTTTTTGTGTTTTATCGATTTTACTGTGCTTTTTCGTGATACCCCAACAAGATAATATGAATAAGAATAGTCAAAAAATTGAAAATTCTATTTTTTTTGAACATATTATTCACTTTTATTATTATTATTATTATTATTATAAATATTAATTAATATTGTTATTATTATAATTTATAAGATTTATTATAGAATATTGTGAATCATTATTATTATTATTATTACAGAAAAATAGATTTCATTTATATTTTTGTGGTGATTCGATATAAATAAATGAAATGGTTCATCTACTATATACATTAATAATAGCATAAAGTGTTAGTAATCGCCGATTAGATTAATTAAAAGATATTAACAAAATATTAAAATCAACTACAAGCAAAAATGAAGAACAATCTATTTAGTGCATTTCTGTTTATTAGAGAGACTTATTAAAATGCCAAAACAATGGAAATGTATAATGTCTATTACAATCATTATTATTATGACTATTATAATTATTATTATTATTATTATTATTATTATTATTATTATTATTATTATTATTATTATTATTATTATTATTATTGTTATTATTAATATAGTGTTATTATCGTTAGGTTTTCAGATAATATGGTATTGAGATTACTCTACCAGGACAAGTATACAAAAAAGTAGCAATCAAATGAATAGATTCAAGGACGAATCTTTATTAAAGGGGGCAGATATGTTGGGGTATTACGAAAAACACAGTAAAATCATTAAAACACCAAAATGATAAAGTGCAACATTAATTAAAAAATTTTACAAAAATTTGAAAGTAGTATTGATTGGGGGAAATTGGTATGGTTCAACGCCAAATTGAGAGAGGAGTCCAGAAATAATAATAAAAATTTAGTGAGGAGTCCCTAGCAAATAATATAAGACAAAAACCAAATTTATTTAAAAAAATTAATTACTAATGGGAAGCCCGAGTCAATGGGAAGTCTGAGGCAATGGGAAACCCAAGAGATGAGGAAAACCCAGAGTGTAGATGAATAATAGAAAAAGATAAATTGGCCCAAACAATATTAAATGGGCGCCACTGATCTATGGGAAGGTAATTATTTCCTAATTTATAATTTAGTAGTGTAGTTGTTGACAAATTTCAGCTAAGGTGGTCTGTGGGAAATAATTATTTTTAATAATTTAGTATGGCAGCAAATGTTGTTGACAATTGTCTGAAAACAGGCTGAGCGGGAGTATAAAACGAAAAGGGAAAAACACGAAATGGCCAGTGGTCGAAGCAAACGAGTAGTCTAGTCAGGTCAGTAAAAGAGTCTAAACCCAAGTAAAGTCAAAAGTTATCTATCAGAAAAGGTGATTATCCATTGGATAACCTACCTTAAGGTAATCAAATTTATTTAGTGGTTGAATGGTGCAAATAAATCACAAGTTGTAATTAAAAAACGTTGAAATAAATTGAATTGAGTTGAATTTGTGGTAAAGGGCAAATAAAATTATTTTGTGTTGGGTTTACTTATTTGATTCGAAAAGGACACGAGGAGTCAGAGGGAATCGACTTTCAATAATAATAACCCAACAGAATATGTAATTATACGAATTTTTAATACGTCTTCATCAGCTAATTTTGAACAATTTTACTTAAAATTAGTCATTTAACGAAATGCATCATAGATTTTTCTTTTGGAGTTTGGCTCCCAAAACTAAATAAATAATTATCTTATTTACAATTGATTTTGTGTACCAGTTTCATCACTATTAGAAAAAAAATACCTGACATTTTAAACATTGAGCGTTTGCCATCTTTTTATTGGTAGTCGGAATTTTTTAAAAATATTCCGAAACAGGAGCTAACGGTACCATCAGCTAAATTTACGGAAAATTAATATAACTTTTTCAAAGAAAACAAGTGTATAAATTTACTAATTTGTTACCTTTGATTATGTTCAATTATTTGATTTAAAGGTTAAATATATCAACTTCTAATAGCAAGAATTAATACCTATTTTAAAGGATGGGCATAAAAATCTGACACATTTGAAATTAAAATAAAACCAAATTATATAAATAAATAAAAAAGTATTTTTATTTCTCATTTGTACATATAATGTACATTTGTACATTTCCAGAACTGCCAGTGGGGTTCTCCGGTTTGATTTCAATTTTTATCTGACAAGTTACTCCTGGTTCTCAAATTCAGAATGATTTGTAATCAAATAATTTGACCATATATCCCTAAAATAACATAACTATTATATAGCTGTTTTTTATTCAGTTTTGTTTTTACAACAGTCAACCTTACAGTTGATTCTAAAATCCAATTTTAACTGATTCAAAAAAGCTTTATTCTGTTACTCCTCTTTTATGATGTGTTTAGAATTTGTTATTTGAGATCGACAAATTCATTTCAAAGCATGAATTGGTTCAGGAGTTCTGGTAAGTTTTGCTTCTTTACCGCATGTTTCACATGTCACCTTTTCTTTTATTAACTTACATTCAATAAACCATAAAACTGGATTTAATTAATTAATAATAATGTTCCCGAATTTTAATAAATATTGCTGACAGAAAATTCCAAGAGACTAAAGTTATAATAATTTTTAAATTGTGTTTATTAAGTATTCAATTGATTATTTAGAAATATTTCAAAAGAAATAAATTTAATTAAATTAATAAATTGATAAAACTCAAAAAAATTTTCTTAAATTTGAGACGCATTATTAATAATTAGGGATCGGAAAAAAGAGTACTTATCGGGTTTAAAAAAAGAGTGCAAGAGTGCTTTTTATTTTTCAAATAAACTTTGAGATTTCATTAAACGAAAATGAATCGATAAGAAACATTTTATTTTCCTATATTTAAGAAAACATTAATATTTTTGTAATAAAAATAAAGTAATTAATCTTACATATTATAATATTGTTGGCGAATGGGGTTGGTTTTTTATTTATTTTTTCTAGGGTTTTTGTGTATCTACCCCCTAAACGCCAGCAAGATTATTATTCTATCCCTCCTATGTACCCATGGTGATTTCCATGTTGGTACTGTACATAGAGGTTGAAAATTCATGAGCAGGTGAGCTCCATTACTAGAACTACTCCTCATGATATTTTCACATTCGGGTTCTGGACTGCCGATGGAAGGTCTTACGTCTTTCTCTTTCTATATCCTGGTCCTTACTCGTCTATTCCTACAATTTCCATACTTATTTATCATCTTTACCCATTATTTATAAATGTATCTTTCAAAAATTTGGGCAGCGTTCCTCCCTTATTTTTTGGTAAATTGCCTGTTTCATTTGTCTAATCACGGAATCGACTACATTTGTCCTTGTTTACCTTTATCTTTCCTTATATTAAAAATTTGATCAACAATTCCTTAATTTCCCGGAACGTTTCCCATGATTTTAAGTAATTAAAACCCTCTGCGATCACTTTCAGAAAACATTTCCCTCTTCTGTCAGAATAGATCATTCAACTTTTGGAAAAATACTTTCAAATTTACATTCCTAGCCTATCCTATCCTTTCCTATTTGATTTTCTGATTTATTTTCTGACAAAGTTTTAAATTTTCCCTACAAAACTTTATTCCCGCTTAACTAAAGTCGCACTTCCCGAATTTTATTCCGACTCGTTCCGGCCACATATTTCAGTAGCCGCCCCGAGTGTACAACGGCGCCCTGCGTAGCGGTCCTGTGCATTTATTCGCCAGACCCGACTGCGGACTGCCGAGGGATCCACGAGGCATGACCCACGAGCTCAACTAAGGGTTTTCACCCACTAGCCGGCCCGAGATCCGTCCCATGGACCATCTATTGAAATACTTATTATAAATAAGATTTTAGGGGGATTTGTCAGTGGCACCAAAAGATTCCACGACCATCCAGAATAAAATCAAAGTAACAAGACTTCGAAATATATATTTATACAAGAAAACAATACTTACAACCAGATTGGAAAAATTGACATGAATTGGCATACAACATTTTGTCTAAGAATGATTCACTGCTAGTCTAAAAATTTCTACAAATTTTCTAAAAATTTTCTGCCGGACTAAAATTTTCTAAGTCTGTTAAAATTCGGTTAAATTTGGTTAGAAATTATGAAAATGACTGCCGTATATATAGTATTTTTGTGCCTGTGTGCGACCAATGGGCGATTTTTCGCCATTTTTAGGGTTTTTTTAATTATTTTATTAATTTCAAAATATTTTTGTAATTTTTTATATATTTTTCTTTATTTTTTGATATATTAATATTTTATTGTTGGATTTTATTTTTATTATTGTTTTCTTAAAATATTATTTTTAAACCCCAATATTTTGTTTTCTGGTCGCCTCTTCTGCCTGTGTTTTTTCTAAACCTTATTTTGCAAGGTTTTGGCAGTTTATTTTATTTTTCATATGTTTCTTTTTGCATCTGTAGGCATTTTTCCGAATTTTAATTAATTATTTGTTTTATTTAATTTTTGTTATATTTTTAATTTGTTTTAATTAATATGTTTTATTTTATTTTTGGTTTCTTCTTGCGGTGAGTGCAGCCATATTGACAATTTCCAAACGACATTAATAATTTCTTTTAACTTATACAATTTTCACATTTTTGTTTAAATTGGTTTTTGTAATTTTGTTTTAATTTTGGCTCTGAGCCCAACAAACCACTCCCGGGGCCGTTTAAATTGCGCCCCGCAATTTCTCATCAACACATTCTCATTCCATTAACAATACTTTTATACAACACAAGAAAAAGGTTATACAGATGAAATGTCAATTTACAAGTTATAAGCAGACATCACTTAAGGTGATGGGATGTTTATACATAAATCAATACTGTTAGTGAGTTTTTATTTACACACACAAGATGAAGTTCGTTAGAATCAGTCGAATCGCGTTGTACTTAGTGTCTGTGACTTGGGTCTGGGACGTTGTCTTGGTTGATTGGTTTAGGTTGAGATTTGATGAGTCTGAGTTGATCGATTGATATTGAGTTGTTTTAGTTTTGAGGGCTTGGGTTGATAGGTTTGATGAGTTTCAGTTGATCGATTGTTTTGATTTTCTTCTTCTCGGGTGTTGATTGATTTGAGATTTTAGATAGGATTTCACGATCTGGGTGAGATTACTGCGATTGGAATTGATCGATTATTATTGAGTTATTTTGGTATTGCGGATTCGGGTTGATGGGTTTTTTCGAAACGAATAGTTTGATTGTTTTGTTCTCTTCTTCTCCGATGTCGAGTAATTTGAGATTTCGATAGGATTTCGCGGTCTGGATGATTTTGTAGATTATTGCAAGGATGAGGACAACGATTTAGACGATTCCCAAACAGGGTATGGTAATTTCGAATTTATTTGGTTTCGGATTTTCAGGGGTTGGGTGAGATGACGGTATTGATATTTGCGAGAAGGCGTTTTCGAGAAGATAGAGTTGGTTCATTTTCTGATAGGTGTGGATTGAGGTTTTTGCATAAGGATTTTGGGAGAAGATATTCTTGGATTCGGATGAGTTTTGACTTGATTGTTTGGATTGAATAGAGGGCTTCTTGGATTTTCTAAAGGTTCGAATTTATTTGGTTTCGGATTTTCAGGAGTTGGATGAGATGACGGTATTGATATTTGTGAGAGGGTGTTTTCGAGTTGTGAGAGTTGATTGATTTTCTGTAACAGATGTAGATTGAGATCTTTACATGAGGGTTTTCGGAGAAGATAATTTTGCATTCGGGTGAGCTCTGATTTGATTGTTTTAATTGAGTAGAGGGCTTCTTGGTTTTTCTGAGGGTTTGGGTTTGATTTGTTGATGAAGATTACGATTAAGAATGCACAGATTGGTGGGTGTAAGTTCATTTTTCTATTTACAGAGTTTTCATCTTTTGTTTATTTACACTTGTACACACTTTTTGTTTTCGCATTATTTTACTCTGGGTTTTGTCTCGTCTCGATTATTTGGGGTTGGGTTATTCCTCAGCATCAACTCCGCTCTCATTAATCGATTTGTCATTTCAAGTATCGTGGTAATATACTTTTCCTTTTCTTCCAATATTATTCTCAACTCTCTATTATTCTTGGTTAACACTCGTGCTTGTTCATTTAATTTTTGCATCTTGTTATTTTGCCTTATTGCATATTTTTCGAGTCCTTGATAAGCTCGGTTCAATTTTGTTTTTAATTCTCTGATACTTTCTTTGAATTCGATTAGTTTCTGTTCTTCCAGTACATATCTTGCCCATTTAACTACTAATTCGTCCACTTTTTCTTCCAATCCTTTACACACTTCCATTTGTTGTCTGAGCAATTCGTTTTCCTCTTCTACATTTTTTTTTGTTTATTCAGAATGAGACATTCCTCTTTTAACGTTTTAATAAATTTTCTAGACTGAACCACTACTTCATAATACTGTCTATTTCCCGGGGTTGGTGTTCCATTGATATTCTCATCTTTTCTATCATCTCTTCTTGTTCGTTATTTTTTTGTTTCCGCTGATTCCTCGATTTTACCTTCCATAGGTATTGAAAATTCGTTCTCTACTTCAATTTTGATGAGTTTGATAAAGGTCTCGCCGGACTCTACTTCTATGGTTGTTGGTTCTATCTGACTATTCATATTTCTACCATTTTTATGTTCATGATTTTTGTTATTTTTATTATCGTTTTGATTTTCTGTTTTTTTTTTTTTTTTTTTTTTTGAATTTTATCTTTCTATGAGTTTTTATACATTTTTCTGGTTTTTATATATTTTTTGATTATATATATATATTTTTTTTTTCGTTTTCATTTTTCTCGCGATTCTTGTGTGGTAGCTATTTCTCCATCCAACATATAAGATAGTTAGTTGACTTCTTCTATGAGATCCTCTACTTCCTTTTCTAGCATAGTAGTATTTTCATGGGCCTTGAGCTTTTCGACATCACTTTCCAAGTTTCTCACTTTCGTCTCAAGTGCCTCCTTCTTATTTTCCCATTGTGCATTTTGCATTTTTCTCAATTTGTCTCTTTTCTCACACATGTGCTTATATCCTACCACATCTCGTTCATCATGTTCTGAGCGCGACTGCTCTATTTCCACTCACAGTTGATTTTGTTCCTTTAATCTTGATAGTTTTCTAGATGTTCTTTGCGCCACGGTTATCTCGTTTTCTCGAATTGCTAAGATCGATTTTGAATCCTCTTCTCTCTATTCCGTTATCTTTAATTGCTCTTGCATCTCGTTGATAATCTTCCTCTGGTCTTCGAGTTGTTCCCACATTTTCCAATCATCCAGAGGTGTCTACCTTTGCGGAAATTCCTTCAGCTCTCTTGCGGTTTCCTGGTATTTTCTCTTCCAGGTTCTTGCTTGTTTTCTTAGCCCTTCTATGGCTCTTCCACTTTGTCCCGTTACTTTGAATCATTGAGTTATTTGTTCGATTAGCTCTCTTTTTGTGTTTACTAGTTCTTTTTTCACTTTTATTTGTACGTTTCTCACTTGCTCCACTTGGGTTTCGAGTTTCTCTCTCTTCTTATTTGCTTGTTTCTCTCGGTATTCGTAGTATGCAGCTTCCGCTACTTGTCCAAGGTGTTTGATTCTCATCGTTCCTAATTCGTCTATATATATATTTTTTTTCAATCTTTCGCTTTACTCATATATTTCGTTTTCTAACTGCCCGTTGTTTCGGTTTTGCAATTCTGACATTACCTTATTATACTTTAATTTCATTTCTTGATCTTTATTGGACTCTTTTATTTTGTTCAACTGGTTTACTTGTTCGTTCTTTTCTTTGGTTTTCTTTTCTCACCACTCGGCTTGCCATTTATAGTTTTCCGTTTCCGCTTTTTTGTACTGTTGACGTTTGTTGCAAAATGTACCTTTTCTTTGCTGCTCCGACATAGTTTTCCGTTTTATTTTCTATCGTTTCTTTCATTTCCGCCACGTCTTTCTCGTATACGTTTTGCAATTCGTTCTATCGTGAAGTTTAATTGTTTGATGGTTGTATATGTTCTTGGTTCGTTCTCTCAACTGTTTCATTATCACTTTATGTCTTCCCATCTCGGTTTTTATTCGATTTATTTTTTCGGTGGCATCGTTTTTAATCAAAATTGCTCTATTTCCCTCGTTGTTCCTTATTTTTATCACCATTAACGTCGGAATATCGACTCGCACATCAATTATCATTTGTTCCGTATTCATTTTCTACAATCAGATTATTTTTCTTTTGCGGTGTTCATCGTTTTAATTTTACGCAGTCCAGATTTTATAATATTTATGGGTCATACTTTTATGATATATACATATATGTATTTATAATCGATTTACATTCTCGGCGTACTCAATCTGATATATACCCCGGCTCCGGTCTTTTCACCGATACTTTTACTAACAACACATTGTCTTTCACATAATTCCACATCATGCTTCATCATTTTGGGCGCTTCGGTGGCTATTATAACAGTTCTTCTTTCAAAATTTTTGTTTTACATCCCATTTTTACCATTGGGGATTCTGTTCTCTTTCGGCTGCATCTTTCCCAATGTTATTTTAGCTCTACTTCTTCTATTACCCACATTGACTTGGACATATTCGTGTGAATTTTCAGCCGACCTTTTCCTCCTCTATATTCACATGTTCTTGTTGTATTTGTTTCCACATTTCGGTCATGTTTAAGTGTTCACATTTTATTTTCCCTTTTACACAAACACTTTTCTCACCTTTTGTTACTGGTTTTTGACATCTTTCACATTGGCTCTCCTCTACAATCACACTTGTCCACACGGTCACACGCGTCCCCGACTCTCCCTTTCCACTTGCACTGTTCGTTTTGGCATTTTATTCTCATGGATAATATTTCTTTGGTGATTGCTCGTTCTTCTTGAGTTTCTTTAAGGGATTCTATTTTAGTATCTCCATAGTCAGGACATCACTTTGAACGGTTTGATGTTCGGTTTATTATACACTCGGTGCACAACCTCTATCCGCATTCCGTTTGTCACGGCTCTTTGAGTAACTCCGTACATAATCCGCATCAAAATCTTGGTTCTAGTTTTATTTGTGGTTGTTTCCTGGTTATTTTGATAATTTCGTTGATTTCTGTCATGCCTTTTGTTGAATTCATCTTCTACCATATTTTTCTTTGTGTTTTCTACTTTTATGCATTTATTCTTTTACGTAATTTTGATTTCTTTTTATTTTTACATATTTTGAATTTTTGAATTTGACATATTTTTGATTTTGAATTTTTTTTCTATATTTCTACAGTTAATCTTTCTACACAAGTACATTTCTTGTCATTTTTTTTTCGCTACTAGACGAGTCTGGTTCTTGTGTTTCTTTTATTTGATTCAGTAGCCAAACTGTCCATTCCTCTTGCTGATCTACTTCTACCGGTTGCGTTCGCCCTTGAAGTTCGTTTCTTTGTTACTGATTCTGTGTTTTTAGCGTTTCAATTTATCTTCCCATTCTAATAATTCTTCTTGTCGTTCTTAAATGTTCGATGCATGATAATAATTCGTATTTTACAGCATCATTTAGCTGTCAGCTCATTGTTTTGTACTGGGTTTACTGTACTCGTTAACGAAATTCTCTGCCGTTCCCACATCTCCGTGAACGTTTACGCCTTCCTGAGAGTTTTGATTCATTTATCTTAATTTTTATACTCATTATTCACTTTCTCATTTAATTTTAAACGTTAACAAAATTTTTGGAAGGGTTATATACTATGCATAACGCTTTGTAATACTTTTATACATATATTTTATACATTATATACACTCATATTCCCTTTATCTATATTCGTTATAATTTAGGAGAGGTTCTGACTTTCGGAACCACCTCATTACACCGCTTGTGTTTTCTCAGTACATTTTCCTGTTTGATCGTTTCCATTTTTGTTGATTTGTTTGTTTCACTTTTTGTCGTTGAGTTTTTTTTTTTTTTTTTTTTTTTTAAGTTCGTGATATATATACACCCACATATATATACATACACATATACACATATATCCATATAACACATACACACACATATATATATATATATATTCAGTTGTTTCGTTGTTTTCTACGATTGGTTATCTTGTTATTGCATTTTTATCATCATCTGTTTGTCACATACGTAATATTTTGTTTTTGAAGTTAGGTTATTTGTTTTATTTCGATGATCCTTTTTGAGTTCGCAGAAGTGATATTGTAATACTTTGTTTTTGATGACATTTCTCTCATACATAGTCGCTTCCCTATTACGATAGGTTATTCATCTCGTTTAATTCTTGCTATGCATATTTGATTTATTGTCTGACCGTTGATATTTGTTATATTCATTTGCTACATTTATTCGTATACTTTCTCTTTCTCTCTTATTGATTGTTACTCGCTGTTGAGCTGAGGTTAATCTCCAAGTTGTTGGTATCATTGATAACGTCGTAATATTATTTTTCAAATTTATTTCTATTTACGGTAGGCATACAGTGCGTTTTCCATATTTCGTCTTTTTGTTTTCGTTTTTGTTGTTTCTATTTTTTTTTGTTTTTTATTTTTGTTAAATCCGTTAGCTTTCTCTTCCTTGCCGATTCCTTTCTTTTCGTTGTTTCCTTTTCGTCGTTGTTTTATTGTTGATTGTCATTGTCTTCATCGTTAGGCGTATCTTCCTCGGTCTTCGCAAAAATGTCGTCCTCGACATTGATTTTTCTTATCAAATTTTTATATGTTTTTAACATTCTATTTCCGGTTAAAACTGCTTCATCCCTATTTTTTTTTTTTAACTCCATATTTATTGATACTTAGTAATATTTACATTAATGTCTAAATATACACCTATTTTTGTTTTGCTACTTTTATTTTATCCACTTATACATCAAATTCTACATATACATCGATACTACTTTTAATTATATACATATCTTTTTTGACTTTTTCGTCTACACTTCGCTGTTTATCTCCATTTTATTCTCTATATTACTTTTAATCTTCTTCAGCTCTACCAATTTTGTACATCTAATCAATATCTCATATTCATTTTGCTCTTCCTTCATTTCGTTTATTTTTAATTCTGCTAACATTACCTCTTCTTTTAGTCTGAGTACTGTTGTCATTAGTGTTTCACTCTCTCTTGATTTGTTTTCTGCTACTTGCTTCCACATTATAATTTTTTCATCCTGTTTAGTTACTTTTACAATCAATTCCCTTATTATCCTAATTTGTTCAATACATTGTCTTCTTAGTGCTGGGTATGAGTTTATATCTAGTTGTTTGTTTGGTTCGTTCTTTTTCTCTTCTTTATTCGTATATTGATGCCTTGTTGTTACCGTTGGTTGGTACTTCCTTATCTCTGACTGATACATTCTTCTCTTTACATACATTTGATTGCTCTGTTCTCCATTATTTCTCTGGAGTTGATTTCCCAATTTATCTTTCATATTTGGGCAGCTGTTTGCTAAATGCCCTACTTCACTGCATTCATAACATAACTTTGCGCGATAGTGTTGATTTTTAGTGTATCGATTTCTTTGATAAGTCGGACTTATGTTCTTTCTATAACATTCGCTTTCATTGTGACCTTGTTGTCGGCATTTATTACAGTATCTGATAGCGTTATCATAAGTTTTATATCCTTGTTTGAATTTTCCTTCACTCCTTCTGTCTTTCCTGATTTGGTTTATTCTTCTGATTTCAGTAGTTTCGTTTATTCGTTTTGTATAATCTTCATTGGTGTTCGCTTTCTTTTCATTTTCCTCGTTTATTAGTGATTTACAGTTCTTTTGAAACATTGTATTTTCGAATTGATTTCTTGTTTCGATATTTCTATTTACATCACTTCCCATTGCCGGTTCATTGTGATTCTCATTATTCAAATTCACGTTTTCCATTCTTTCGATTATCTCGCTTTCAATCCTTATTTGTGGAATTCTTTGTACACTTGGTTCCTTTTTTGTAATTGCTCGCACCATATTGATTCTTGGTATCCTATTTATTCGTTTTTCCCATATTTCGTTAATATTTTCTACTTGGCTATCATTGGTCGTTAATTTTATTATGTCAGCTTTCAACAACTCCTCTTTCCTTCTTCTCCAACGTTCTTCTTCTATACGCGCTTGAAATGTTCTTATCTCACTATACCGTTTTTCTGCTTCTAATGCTTCGGTCATCTTCAACGTGTTCCAGTCTTGCTGATGTTTTATTGGATCCCATTTTATCTGTTGTTTCCTTGATATACCTTGTAGTACATTTATTTCTGATTGTTGATTGATTTCCGTGTGTGGTTGGTTATCGGCGAAATAGCTACACATTCTTGTAGGGATGTTTATCTCATTTTGCAACTCAGTTGAATTGCTTTCTGGCGTTTTGGTGTTGTTATTTTGGTCATGATTTCTTCTTGTTCGATATGCAGCTGGGAGGTGATTCTCTTGCCAACATTGGAAATTTATTTTGGGGATTCTACATCTTGTTGCGGTATGTCCTGATTTTCCACAATTCCAACATTCTATTTGAGCATGATATTTACTAGATCTGTGGCCTGGTCTTTGGTAGTGATCACAATATTTCTCAGAATTCTCGTTATTCATCGTCGTTTACTGATCTCGTCTTGCTGCTTTATTTCTTGATTGGCTTGGTTGTTGTTGCTACTGGATTATTTACTTGCTTGTTATCGATACTGGATTGTTGGCTTGGTTGTTGTCGACACAGGGTTAATCTCTTTGTTACTATCGATACTGGATTCTTGACTTGGTTGTTATCGATACTGAATTGTTAGCTTGGTTGTTGTCGACACTGAATTGTTGTCTTGTTTGATTGATTTACCTGAATAGAAAAATATCACCTCTCCACTGTTTATTAAACATCTATGAATTTTACATTATAATGATTATATAGCATAGCATTTTATTGTTCGTTTTCCTTGCGTTATTAATTTTAATTCCAACCAACGGTATTTATTTTATAATTGCGTTTAAACATCTTTTATTTCATCTAGATTTTCTTTACTCATTTGTCTTTTTATCGATATTAACTTATACTCATTCCTCAGGATTCCCATATTGTCTGTTTCTCAGAATTATCTCGGTTATATTACTCGTACTTATGATAATTCGTATTCCCCAGGCTTCGTCACATTTTTCATTATAATTCCCATCAGTATTCTTTATCTCTTTGATTTTGTTTTGCGTCGATTTTTAATTATCTCTGTGGGGTAGTAACAATTATCTATATAGTCGTAATAATTCTTTATTTTTAACAATTCGTTTGACCACGCCGTTTCCCAAGTTCTATTGCCCACCGTATTTTATTTTCATTCATTTTGCGTTTCGCAATCCCCTTTTTATTTATCCTTTAATAATTCTTATTTCTCCCCCTTTCTCATTTATCTTTCATCGTTTTATCTATCTCAGTTTGTTTTAACTTCCTTTGGTGTATCCCAATTTCATCTTTTGTCTTATCATTTCGTTTTCTTATTCTATATTTCCCGTTTTTCGTTATTTCTTGTCAATAATTATCATCATTTACATCGTTTTCCGCTTTCCTACTCTTTTATCTTTAACATCGTTATCTGCTATAGCTTTTACACAATATATTCAATTCCTCGTGCACGGGTATTTTCTTATTCTTTATTTCAATAATTTCTTCGATTTCTTCATCCAATTTCCCTTTAATGATCTTCTTTATTTGTGGATTACGTTCTTTAACCTAGTCTAAACTATGCTTCGTTATTTCGTTGAGACCTATGCTCCTTTAGTATGATTTGAGACTCTGCTCATTTACATGATCGGACTATGTCCTCTTAATATGGATTGAGATAGTGTTAACTTGATACGACGGGACCGTGTTCTATTAATGCGAAGTCAGACTATGCTGAAGTAATGCGAATGGACTAATGTTCTGTAATACGGAGTCAGTCTCAGCCGAAGTAATTCGAATGAATCAATGTCCTGTAATGCGAAGTCAGTCTCAGCTGAAGTAATGCGAATGAACCAATGTTCTGTAGTACGGAGTCAGTCTGAGCTGAAGTAATGCGAATAAATCAATGTCCTGTAATGCGAAGTCAGTCTCAGCTGAAGTAATGCGAATGAACCAATGTTCTGTAGTACGGAGTCAGTCTGACCTGAAGTAATGCGAATGGACCGAGTTTTGTAATACGAAGTCGGTCTGAGCTGAAGTAATGCGAATGAACTAATGTTCTGTAATACGAAGTCAGTCTCAGCCGAAGTAATGCTAATGAATCAATGTCCTGTAATGCGAAGTCAGTCTCAGCTGAAGTAATGCGAATGAACCAATGTTCTGTAGTACGAAGTCAGTCTGAGCTGAAGTAATGCGAATGGACTAAGTTCTGTTGTTAGCACACGTTTCGTTAATCCAAGTTGAGATCAGGTTCCGTTAATACCTGTCTCTCACATTCGACTTGGCCATTATTACGATTAAGATTCGTCTCCTTAATACGGATCGATAATCATCGGTTTGTTAATACATTTTCCTGCCGGCTTCGTGATCGTTCTGTTCTTTCAGGTTTTATCTATCCTTCATTCGAGCTCGTTAATCATTTCTTCGTTGTTGTCCTTTCTTATTTTCTTTGTTTATTCTTTTGGTTATTCTTTACACGCGCGCTTTTCATTCTGCCTCCTCGGGAATTCTTCGCCTACCCCCCAAATTTGAAATACAAAAACGGCTTCATTGATCCACTACTGCAACGGCAAGGTGATCAGCCTTACCACAGTAGCTTCTCAACTTGGCAAACCTATCCGGAAGGTCGTCCTATACTTCTCCTCTGGATGATCGGTTATCCCCTCCCGATTTGGCTTCAGACGGACTACCCGAGGGTAGCTCAAAAGTATTTTACCCTTTTTTTGAACTTTATTCTGGATGATCGGGACACCTTAATTTTTTTTTTTTTTTTTTTTTTTTTAACTTTCTCCATTTCTCACTTTTCTATTTTTACATATAAATATTCATATTTTATATATAGAGATATAGGCGCAGGAAGGGTCAACTGCTAGACTTTTATTAATTCAACTTCATTTAATCGTAATACTCGACTACTTTTCGTCAATGTTATTTTTACAAAGTACACAAGTTTTCATTGTCTCAGCACATTGTCGACAGTACTGAAGTGACCACAGAGGAGCATAACCACTTATATTCTCACTTTATTTGACCAATACAACATTCGTGTATGTATTCTACTCCTTTATGAATCTCATCTTTAACCGCGCCTGTTATTTGTTTGACTTGTTGTTCTATCGCGTGATATTGCTTATTTAGGTCGGCTTTATTTACTATTTCTCTGTACCCTTGATATTTGGTCTAAGTTCTCACTGGTTGTCTTTTCACACACCTCTTTTCAATATTTTCCGATTTCAATTTATGATTTTTTTGATATCATTAATTATCCGTTATTATAACATTCAACTATGTTATTCCCCGATCAATTTCTCAAACTTGCTATTAATTATAGTTAGTATTTTTATTTCACCCTTTTCGATATTAATTAATTAATTTATTAATTTTTGGTCTATTACTGGTATTGCTTTTTAGCCTCTGCATTGGTCAACCTCCTTCGACACATTCTTACCATTTTGGTGTTATTCATTATCTTATTAGTTTCATTTCAATGCTCCCTCTTTGATGTATATCTATTTTATTTTGTAATTTTGTTGTTCTCTACTGTCACTGAATGTTAATTTACCCTACTATTATTCAAATTTTGCCGAGTATTTTCAAAGTCAATGTCGGTGCTTTTCGCTATTTTCAAGCATCAGTTTTCTTTTTACATTTGCCACTATTAGTTGTTATCATATTTACTTTCATGCTATTTATTATTTTGTATATAATTCAACGATTTTTATTCATTCTCTTTTTATTTCGTTTGTCGATATTCCAGCTCCTTCTGATTCAATTTCATTATATAAATGTGTTGACATTCTTTATTTTCTACATTCATTTGCTATGTTATTCACTGTTCTTGTTCCTCAATTGTTCAATGTTATTTGTGTTTATTGTGTAAACACTTTGACTTTCGATATTTTGCTGAAATTCACTACCATTACACTTCATTTTTTTTATTTTCAATTTTATAATCTTTATATTCCCTCATTGACACTTTTATTGTGCTGTTTTTTATTTTATCATTTTACTTTGTGTATTCACTATTGTAATTTACTTTTGACTTTTATGCTGTTGGTTATATATTTTAACAATATCAGTTTGAATACCGAACATTATTATCCTTATCGTGTGTATCAGGTATTGTTCGTTGTTTAGATTTTATTTTTCGACTATTTTCTGTTATCCCCATGTTATAATTTATCCATGATGTTTTTAATTGTTTCTATGGCTTTGATCTTCCATTTGCTAGTTCCGCGTAACTTTCAATTTATTGACATTGTCTCTGCATTCATTCAATTGTTTTGCGCTCTTCAATTCTTTCTCTTTACTGCGTTTGATTTTATTCGCTTTAATTTTTATTTGTCCTTCATTCATGTTTTATTCCTTTTTACTCATATATAAGTCTTTCATAATGCGATTAATTGCTGTTTTTGGGTTGTAGTTTACAATTGTATGTCTTAAATGACGTTAATTTTCTCATTCTACTGTTATTCGTTATCTCTGTATTTTTTCTTTTGGTATGATTAGCGGTTTTACCCCTTTTATTTTTCGATTTTTTTTTGTTTTCTATTATCGCCATTTGTTTATCGATGATGTTATTCATTGTTTCGATATTTATTCATTTTGTATTTTTCGTTTCTCAACTTTCGGGTTATGACGTTATTCGTTGCATCTTATTTTTCACATATCATTATTGACTCTATTCATTCTGTTTCATTTCATTTTGATATTTCTATTTTTACTGTTGTTGAAATTCATTTTTCTGTGCTATTTTTCGCTGTCTTTCTATTCCGTCATCCGTTTGATCCTAATACTATTTTCCTCTATTTATCGTTTTTATTGCTATTATTTTCACGTCAGTTTGATTCTTATTGTTATAGTTGTCTTTTTATATATTTTTGTCTGCTATTTTAATTTTTTGTTTAAACCCAATCATTCCACATTCTCACTCCATATTTTTACTTCATCAAGCTCCATACCATTCAATCATTCTATTTTATATACATTCATCATACCATGCTTCTACGTCACATTCCAAATTTTCATCAATCATTCAGTTTACCTATCCATGCTTTATTACTTTATCAATATTTGCGTACAATGTAATAATTTTATCATACAACAAAAGCTCAAAAATAATTTTTAAAACAGTTATTATTACCATTATTACTATCTCTCATGATGATTATTATCATTATTATTACCATAATTACTATTATAATTATAATTATTATTATTATTATTATTATTACCATTATTATTATCACTTTTATTACGATCATTACTATTATAATTATTATTATTATTATTATTATTATTATTATTATTATTATTATTATTATTATTATTATTATTATTATTATTGTTATTATTATTCCAATTTTTAATTATCGATACTTTTACCACTTTGTTGCTTTTATTAACATAATTATTCAATTTTTTTAAGAGTTGCCTGTAATATTATTATTGTAGCGTTTTGTTCGGTCATCCCCTATCGATTTTTAAAATGTCGTCCCGACATATTTATTCTAATGATTTAACTTTTGGTATTTTGCCATTCTCGCAATTTCTTTCCAGGTTCATGCTATCCTTATTTCGATCCTATCGGCATAGTTTTTACTCGACTATTGGCTGCGGGTTCATTGCTAAAACTCTCTGAAATTTTTAAGTTTCACTTGATTTTTGACTTTCCAATTGACATTAGTTTCATCCCGACTGAGCCCCCAAAAATCATGTTGGCGAATGGGGTTGGTTTTTTATTTATTTTTTCTAGGGTTTTTGTGTATCTACCCCCTAAACGCCAGCAAGATTATTATTCTATCCCTCCTATGTACCCATGGTGATTTCCATGTTGGTACTGTACATAGAGGTTGAAAATTCATGAGCAGGTGAGCTCCATTACTAGAACTACTCCTCATGATATTTTCACATTCGGGTTCTGGACTGCCGATGGAAGGTCTTACGTCTTTCTCTTTCTATATCCTGGTCCTTACTCGTCTATTCCTACAATTTCCATACTTATTTATCATCTTTACCCATTATTTATAAATGTATCTTTCAAAAATTTGGGCAGCGTTCCTCCCTTATTTTTTGGTAAATTGCCTGTTTCATTTGTCTAATCACGGAATCGACTACATTTGTCCTTGTTTACCTTTATCTTTCCTTATATTAAAAATTTGATCAACAATTCCTTAATTTCCCGGAACGTTTCCCATGATTTTAAGTAATTAAAACCCTCTGCGATCACTTTCAGAAAACATTTCCCTCTTCTGTCAGAATAGATCATTCAACTTTTGGAAAAATACTTTCAAATTTACATTCCTAGCCTATCCTATCCTTTCCTATTTGATTTTCTGATTTATTTTCTGACAAAGTTTTAAATTTTCCCTACAAAACTTTATTCCCGCTTAACTAAAGTCGCACTTCCCGAATTTTATTCCGACTCGTTCCGGCCACATATTTCAGTAGCCGCCCCGAGTGTACAACGGCGCCCTGCGTAGCGGTCCTGTGCATTTATTCGCCAGACCCGACTGCGGACTGCCGAGGGATCCACGAGGCATGACCCACGAGCTCAACTAAGGGTTTTCACCCACTAGCCGGCCCGAGATCCGTCCCATGGACCATCTATTGAAATACTTATTATAAATAAGATTTTAGGGGGATTTGTCAGTGGCACCAAAAGATTCCACGACCATCCAGAATAAAATCAAAGTAACAAGACTTCGAAATATATATTTATACAAGAAAACAATACTTACAACCAGATTGGAAAAATTGACATGAATTGGCATACAACATTTTGTCTAAGAATGATTCACTGCTAGTCTAAAAATTTCTACAAATTTTCTAAAAATTTTCTGCCGGACTAAAATTTTCTAAGTCTGTTAAAATTCGGTTAAATTTGGTTAGAAATTATGAAAATGACTGCCGTATATATAGTATTTTTGTGCCTGTGTGCGACCAATGGGCGATTTTTCGCCATTTTTAGGGTTTTTTTAATTATTTTATTAATTTCAAAATATTTTTGTAATTTTTTATATATTTTTCTTTATTTTTTGATATATTAATATTTTATTGTTGGATTTTATTTTTATTATTGTTTTCTTAAAATATTATTTTTAAACCCCAATATTTTGTTTTCTGGTCGCCTCTTCTGCCTGTGTTTTTTCTAAACCTTATTTTGCAAGGTTTTGGCAGTTTATTTTATTTTTCATATGTTTCTTTTTGCATCTGTAGGCATTTTTCCGAATTTTAATTAATTATTTGTTTTATTTAATTTTTGTTATATTTTTAATTTGTTTTAATTAATATGTTTTATTTTATTTTTGGTTTCTTCTTGCGGTGAGTGCAGCCATATTGACAATTTCCAAACGACATTAATTATTTTGTTTTAACTTATACAATTTTCACATTTTTGTTTAAATTGGTTTTTGTAATTTTGTTTTAATTTTGGCTCTGAGCCCAACAATATAAACAAAGTAATTTTTGCAGATTTTCTGTTGTTATGCGCCGTCTGTTTTCTGTTATAATGTTATTCAACATCGAAAAACTACGCTTGACCGAAAATCCTGTCAGCAATGCATATTTGAAAATTTTATCAGAATCCATTACAGTTTATGTTGTGATAATTTATTTATAAATTTACTATTTTTAACCTAGGAATTTGAAAGAGTGCTTTTTTGAAGAAATAGTGCGCACTCTTTTTTACGATCCCTATTAATAATATATATAAAAATGTTAATGATAATATATAAAAAGTGATCTTGACATCCCTATAAAATCTTTGAAATGTTAAAGAATAAATTTCCTTAAAGTCATTTCAAAAATACACTAAAAAAGTAAAACTGATTGAAAAAATTATTCACAATCTTGTAATTGTTAAAAGTGTAATGGAATGAAAATCGATATTTGAAAATACGGTAAGCCGCAGAAAATTTGTCTTGTAAAAATCAAAAAATTCTTATTTCTCCGTCAGACAACAAAGTTTTGTCACGAAAGAGTTCAAATCAATTTCAATCCTTCTATAGTCATGTTATTTTATGCATGCATATAATGAAAAATATATTTCATCAACCGCTTACCAATGGAATTATTCACTTTAAATTTTTAAATACAATAAAACAAATAAGTACAAATTTGAATTTTAGATGTATATGATTTTATAAAATCACAAGTATAATTAGATCAAATCACTATATTATTATCAACTACTTGACGAACTAGAACTCTCTGATTTTGTTCTTTCACTTGGTTTTGAAGCAAAAGTCACCTTCTTGCGTTTTACTGAAGTAACCTTCTTTTTAAGGGTGGACTTAAGAGTGCTTTTACTCTTCAATTTTGTAACATGCAAAACAACTGATTTAGAAGATGAACTTGAATCATTAGAAATTGAAAATGTCGGCGCTAATGGAGGAATACTGCTCTCTTTTAAAGTTTCTGACAGCGCACTTAGTGCTTTTTGTAGGTCTTCAGGAAATCCAGTAGGTCGACGGCCAGTTCGTTTAAAAGGTGTGATTGTTGAGTCTACAGATTTCTTTTCAACTGGTATTTTTAAAGGATTATTTTTGAAATTTTTCTCTTTTACATTATTTTTTTGAATAGGTGGTTCTTTGTCTTTGATTGTTGGAGGTTTTTGGGTATTAGTCATAGGTTTGGAAGGAGTTTTATCTACTTCACTTTCAGTCTTAGTAGCCTTTTTTTGTTGGTTTGTTTGAATTTGTGTTTCACGTGGCTTGATGACCAAGTTCTGGGAAATATCCGAAGAAACATTTTTTGCTGCTGATTTTTGTGGTTTGGCATTAGTAATTGAATAAGTATCTAATGTCTTCGGAGCTTGTTTACTTCCGTTAACTAAAACATTTCCAGAGGGGTGGAATAATTGGTATTGACTGAATGTTGGCTTTTGTTGGCCATAATTATCTGATATTGTCTCAGGTTTACTCAACGAATCCCCTTCGCAAAATGAAGCCGAACGCGTTTTCAAACAGAAACAAATTCTGAATATATTAATTAAATATTTATCGGTATTAAATTATTTTAAATCAAATCTTGGAAAATAAATAAAATAGATCTTCTACAGTTTGTTTCTGACTCAGATTGAAAAATTACGATTAAATCAAGATTTTTCTGGATTTTCTTTTGATTGAAATCCTTTGAACAAAAAAATACCATTTTGATCAGTTATCAACCAAAAAAAATTCCAATTTCATTCTTTGGGAAAAATTATTTCAAGAAAACTGAAAGAAAAATTTAACAGCAGAAAATAAATACCGATTTTAATTCCAAAATTTTATCAATTGAATATTGTAAAATTGATTTCAAGAACTTATTAATAATTATAACATTATCTGACTTTCTCAGTATTGCATAAGAAACAGCATCTCATTTGATCGCATAATTTAAACATTCATCCAATAGGAATGTTGTATAATCATGTTGTGGATTATATGTCCTTAAATTAGTAATATGCGTGTCACATGGAAAATATAGGAAAAAAGATTTCAGGACACAAATAAGAGTCTAAAATTTAAAACAATAGAAAATTGTATTGCGTTTGATTTAAACATTTGATAAAATAAACTTATTTTTGCCAAATGTTACTTTGGAAATTTTGAAAACAAATGTATTATACAAAAAAGTCGAATTAAAAGTTTTATAAAGGCACATAATTTTCTGTACCACTTTCTTAAGTTTACATAAAAGCATTGAAGACCCTAAATACATTTGTTGGGCCAGCACACAAATAGCCTTGAGAATTGTTTAAATGCATCGGTAATACAGCATGAAAACCCAGCACCAAGATAACTTAAAATACAATATACAACACCAACTAAACACTTAAAAATCTGAGAGAATATAAATAAATATAAAATTAAAAAACATAAAAGTACAATAAAATAAATACAAAATGCATCAAGAACCGCACGAAATCTACATATAAAATAACATAATAACAAGAAAATTTTACCGTAAAATGACCATTTATATAAAAGTAAAAATTAATGAATTAAATAAATAAAAATAAAATATTTTTAGCTGAATAAATTTATTTAAAAATGTTAAAAATAAATTACCAATTTAAATTAAGAAATAAATAAAAATTTAATTTAGATAACACAAATAATTTCAAGGTCGAATTTTGTTTAATCGCAAAAAAATTAACACGCAAGGTTAAGGCCAAATTATAGGTATATATACCGATGTGTTTTCACAAATTTTCAGTCGTATTTTTCGGAGAGAAAAATTTCAATTTTAGTTGCAACTTAGTTTTAGAAAATTAGTTGATGTGCGTAACTAGTCGAGAGCTGTGCATTCAGGCAAATAACACGGGTAAGTGTTTTGTCTGAACACGACCACTCTCGGCTAGTGTATAATTATTGATTGAATTTTTCGGCTTGAATTAATAGAATGTACACGTTAATTTTAGAATTAAATCTATGGAATATACGCAGTGAATTGTTGAATTAAATGTACACGGTGAATTTTAGAATTGAATTTATGGAATGTACACGGTGAATTATTGGATTAAATTTATGGAATGGACACAATGATTTTCGAATGGTATTTACTCACAATATTTTTATGAATTATTAATTGCCGTATGTGGCCGAACGAATTTAACGATGTAATATGCTGAATAAATATTTTCTATCTACAACCTTCGTGCGTCGAAACTTTTATTCCAAATACTATGGTAAAATTTATTTATGATTTCTTTTTCGGCCCACAGCCACTCACGCACTGCAAGTCAATAAAATCAACATACAATTCAGGCTGTGTAGGTACAGTTTATTTGCCAATAGCCTGTGCCCGTGAAGGTTCCAGCGTGAATAACGCAGGGCCTAAAAGTCAATAATATCCGTCATAGGGGAAATTGGGAGGAGGGGAAGTAGTCTTTTGGCTACTCCTCCACCACTCATTTCCTCTAAATTCGACTTAAATAATTTAACAACATTCGGCTAAAAATCACTAACACTGAGTAGTCCAGTGGGCACTCATTAACTATGAAATGAACATACATAGATCTTAAGGACAAAAAGAGGGAATGGGTAGCGGGAAAAATTGCGAAATCGTTGCAACAATTAAAATAAATAGCCATCGGAAAAAAATTAATCCGAACGACCAAAATAATGAAAAATAATGTTTTTAAATGATATATACGAATTAAATAAATTATGTTAAATTGAAACGGTAAATATGGGCAGAACGCTGCGCAAATTTTCTGAAATGGTTAAAACATTTATCAAAAAAACCGTAAAATAAGGGCGGAACACTGCTAAAATTTTTTCGAATTAACAAGAATACTTTATCGAAAACTGTAAAATGCTGATGGGTTACGGCTAAATCTTTATATAAGAAAAATATTTTGTGATGCTGAGGAATAAGCAAGGATCCCTACTAAAAACTTGATAATAATAATGCTAATAATAATAATAATAATAATAATAATAATAATAATAATAATAATAATAATAATAATAATAATAATAATAATAATAATAATAATAATAATAATAATTATAATTATAATAATTATAATAATAATAATAGTAATAATAATAATAGTAGTAATAATGATAAATATAATGGTAATTATAGTAATAAGAATAATAATAAAGGTAATAGTAGTAATGATTAGTAAAGGTAATACATATAATGGTAACAATGACAATACTAGTATCAATAATAGAAAACATTGTAGATTGAATAGGGGTAAGGGTAAGAAAGCTAGTGTGTGGATATTTAATATAACAGAGGGTGTACATGCCATAGAAAAATCATCAACACGGACAACGATGAGAAGTACTAGCCAAATGGACATAAAGATAAATGACATGAGAGTATAGGTTAACATTCGAAGGAGATCAGAGAATAATGGGACCTAAAAATTGAAATCGGGCACAGGCCTTCTATCGGCAGCTCCTTGGACCCATGGATCGTTCGGTCAATTATAGCAATAGCAATAGCGCTCACTTTTTGCGGACGATCTACCCACTCAAACACAGTTCCAAAGTTGCTTAGCAACGGGTCCCGAGTGGTAAGCAAAAGATATTTGTATGGGTTGTCTGAGTAACAACCATATAGTTTCAAAATATCAACACCCAGAAACCCACCACATTGAATATGTTGGGCCAGAACACAAATAGCCTTGAGAATTGTTTAAATGCATCGGTAATACAACACAAAAACCCAGCACCAAGGTAACTTAAAATACAATATGCAACACCAACTAAACACTTTAAAATATGAGAGAATATAAATAAATATAAAATCAAAAACATAAAAGTAAAATAAAATAAATACAAAATGCATCAAGAACCGCACGAAATTTACATAAAAAATAACATAATAACAAGAAAATTTTACCGTATAATGACCAATTATATAAAAGTAAAAATTAATGAATTAAATGAATAAAAATAAAATATTTTTGGCTGAATAAATTTAATTAAACATGTTAAAAATAAATTACCAATTTAAATTAAAAAATTAATAAAAATTTAATTTAGATAACACAAATAATTTCAAGGTCGAATTTTGTTTAATCGCAATAAAATTAACACGCAAGGTTAAGGCCAAATTATAGGTATATATACTGATGTGTTTTCACAAATCAACACAACTACTTTGCTGTATTATTTTCAACTGGATTGGAATATTGATTTTTAGTCTCACCTGGAGACTGATTGTAGTAGTGTGCTTTGCAGTTATCTGCATGGATGACTGCGAACTTGTTGATTGGTAGAGTAGTGCTGTAAATGCCATGAATTGTGAATTATGCTACTACGAATTTTCAATATATGATGAATTATGAATAATGCTACTACGAATTTCCAATATATTATGAATTATGAATTATGCTACTACGAATTTCTATTATATGCTTACAAATTCCCGATGATTATTTCATGCATTCGAGGCTTTTACCCAATTGATCTGGTAATTTTCATTCATTCCTTTTTCAGCCCACAGCCAAAACAAATTACAAGTTATTAAACTTATACATAAATATCGAACTGTGTGTGTGCGGTGTAAGTCCGCCAATAGTTCGTGCCCGTGAAGGTTCCGGCGTGGGTAACACAGGTGGCCAAATGTCAAATCATTGAACTAAATAGTGAAAGAGAGTAGCTTTAGAGTGGGTCTTTTGGCTCAACTTTCTTGCACTTAATTTCAATAAAAGCGACAAAGATTTTAACCACAATCGGCTCAAAATCACTAACACCGAGTAGTCCAGTGGACACTCATTAAATATAATATGAACATAAATAGATCATAAGGACAAAGAGAGGGAAAGGGTAGCGGGGAAAATAGCGAAATCGTTGCAACAGTTAAAATGAATAGCCATCGGAAAAAGATTAATCCGAACGACGAAAATCAGAAAAAATAATGTTTTAAATAATATTTAAGAATTAAATAAATTATGTTGAATTGAGACGAAAAATAAGGGCGAAACGCTGCTCAAATTTTCCGAATTGATTAAAATACTTATCGCAAATAGTATAGTAAAGGTGGAATGTTGTTCAATCGTTAGTATAATATTCTTATCAACTGTAGGATAAGGGTGGAACGCTGCTCGAATTTTCCGAATCAATGAAAATATTTCATCGAAAACTGTAGAATAAGGATAAAACTGTAAAATAAGCGTGGAACGCTGCTAAAAAGTTTCGAATTAACAAGAATACTTTATAGAAAACTGAAAAATACAGATGGATTACGGCTAATTTTTTATATAAGTAAGATATTTTATAAACCTGAGGAATGAGGACGGATTTCCTACTAAAAACTTGATAATAATAATGCTAATAGTAAGGATAAAAGGTAATTATAATAATAATAATAATAATAATAATAATAATAATAATAATAATAATAATAATAATAGTAACAATAATACTAAATATAATGGTAATGGTAGTAATAAGAATAATAATAAATGTAATAACAATAATAATTAATAAAGGTAACACATATAATCGTAACAAGGATAATACTAGTAATAATAATAGGGAACATTGTAGTTATAATAGGGATAAGGGTAAGAGATGTACTGTGTTTATTTAACATAACAAAGGATTCACAGGCCATAAAAAAACATCCACGCAGACAACGATGAGAAGGACTAGGCGAATGGACATAAAGATAAATGACATGAGAGTATAGGTTAACATTCGAAGGAGATAGGAGACTAATGGGATCTAAAATCGAAATCGAGCACAGGTCTTCTATCGGCAGCTCGTTGGACCCATGAATCGTTCGGTCAATTATAGCATTAGCAATAGCGCTCACTTTTTGCGGACGATCTACCCACTCGAACAAAATTCCAAAGTTGCTTAGCAACGGGTGCCGAGTGGTAAGCGAAAGATATTTGTATGGGTTGTCTAGGAAACAACCATATAGTTTCAAAATATCAACACCCAGAAACCCACCAAATATAAGAGTCCCTTATATAGGCTAGGGTTAGGGTTATAGGGTAGGGATGGCAGGGGAGTCATTAATGATGTTGTATAGCTCAACAAATAGCTAAATTGCATCTAAGTGTTCAAAAGTTAAATTCATAGAGTGAAATAAAATTACAGTTTACAGTATGTTTAAATTTTATTTAATACAATTTTCACCCAACACAAAAATTAGTTTTTAAATATAGTACCTTTTGAAATTTCCGGGGGGTATTTATTCACCTAATTCCCCCTGCGTATGCTCATGATAAGGGATACATTAGACTCGATCCAGGTATTCAAAATTGCATTGGTTTCTGTAGTTTTAGGATTTCTTTAAGCTGCTGGAATATAGTTATGACGTTTTACATTTTCTATTTGTGATATCAAACTGATTTTCCGAACTGGTTTAGGTTTAATTTTGTCAAATAAATATATAGGAGATGCAAAAATATTGTGAGAAACCTTTTCGTTGCAATAAGTGTAATTTATGGTTCAAGTAAATTGTCAAAATTTCACTGTCATTTATTGTAAAAAAGTGGTCATGCATGAAAGGTTTATATATCGGAATAACCTATATTTAACAGAGATTTGAGAAGTTGTCGATAAGCCGACGAAAGACTATTGGCTAAATGAATACGTCCTATTATTAGGAGATTTTGTGTGAGATTCCTCATTTAACATCCGGTTTAAATCCATTCCTTTGAATTTTTGATAAGCAAATAGTGTTCAGTGGATTTAGTTTTGATTTAAACGAATTATTTTGATTTAAAGCAAAAGATTCAAATTTGATATCAACTGACAAAGTTGAGATATTCGACAAATTATTTTACCAAATTGACAAATATATAAGGAAAATTGCAGTAGTTACTCTTACGCTGGCAATATGAGTGAGTTAGGCCAATTCTTTTCCCTGTTCATCAGCATCACTTCAGTCTTAACTTCAATGCAATAAGCCAAACAGTTTTAAAAAATTTAATTCATAAGATGTCCCTAAGGAGAAATTCAGGGCAACATAAAGATCATCTTGAATAAACTTTGTTTTTGCTGACCTATACTGCTATTGAATAAATTTTGTATTGTGAATTTGTTCAAATATAGTTTCATTTTTATAATTTTCTTTAACTCATGTTTTTTGTATACGCTTGCAAAATATGATCTTTGAAAACATTATTCTTTCTGATATCACAATAATTTATTCGATTTTCGATTTTCCCTGTTGGATCGTGAAATATATGAAGGGCATCTATATGAATTTATCATACTTGCATTCTTTGGTAATTATTAATAATAATAAAAATGTATTTGAGCTTAAAAAATATTTTATTTTTAAAACTATTAATAAACAAACATAAGTTCGACGTAAATTTTACGGCCGCATGCCCGCTCGAAGGTTAATGTTTGAACTACTTGAAAGTCTTTCACACGGATTGAGTTGAGAAATGAGATCAATACAGATTTAGACAACTTCACATACAGTATTTCGTGAAAGATAACCACCCGAGAAAATAGCATATTTTATTGATTATTTTGTTTTTTGGAATTGTGATATTAACGACTTGTCTATAGGAATTACCTCTCAATCTCGGTCATCGTGTTCTCTCACAATTAATAACATCAATTCCAAACAAAATATCTTTTTCTTAATACAATAGAATACACTAGATTTCGGGTAACAAGGGTAAATATTCAATGAATATAACCCTTAATCACAATATTATGTTTAAAGTCATGATACAATCGTTTTGGATATGAATTTAATTTTTTATTCTTTTTTACTATAAATTTCTTGTACTCTAACCAACTGACGATTTGTTTTGTTTGCTTACGCTTTTATACTTTTTCCCCATTATTCTTCTGTTCTAGACTCTCCAAATTTGGAAAAAATATTATATTGATTCCGGGTAACACATTAGGATGAACTTCAACAGGGTTCGTTCAGATTTATAGGCTAGGCAAAAATAATTGAATTAATTAATTAAATTATTATAGGTTGCTGACTTCTAAAAGTTTCTTGCAGATTGAGTTTTTTGCAGGACATTTGATTTTATCATGCTTTTGTTGGGGTTGTTAAATTTAAAATTATTATAATTTCCATATAATTAAAAAGAATGTTGAAAATTCATAGCCATAGGGATCAACAAATTATCTAATTAAAATTAAGTTCAAACGCTATTAATTAATGCGATTATTTCGACTACTTAAAGGAGCTCCAACTCAGAAGAAATTGGCATTATTGCCTCAGTTAAGGACGAAAGATCTGACATTAGGATTTGGGAGAAGATGGTTTAAACAAGAAAATTAGGATCAACGGAAGAAATAGGTATCAAATTGAGTCGAAGCTAGCTTAAAATATTATTATTATTGCAAACGACGCGGAAATAAAGCGATCATAGCGAGACCTATCAAATAGTTAAATCAGATATTTCATTGTTATAGTGGAATATTATTAATCGTGGTTTGTGTACATCAAATTTGAATACAAATATACATTGGTTGTTGTTTATATAATTGATTTATATAGAACATGTGGAGTCAGTGACACCGACTCTTATTATTGCATTTAATTAAAACCCAACATTTTTCTTGGCCACACCATGAAAATGTTGTTGTTCTGGTTCATTTGTCCTCTGTACGAACACTGCAGATATTTATAGAGCTATTAAGAGTTAGTGATTTCGAATCTTCTATGGACATTTTTATCAGAGCTGTTCTCGTGATGTGTTCCGGTGTTAAGTATGGCATCTCCAAGATTCTTTAATTCTTAAAAGGTCTTTTAGTCCCGAGACAAAGGCATCTCTGATGTTGGATTTTATATAGAAAGTCGGCACTTAGGTCTGACTCCTTGATGTTCTCCTTTAATCAATTCAATTAACCCAACACAATAAGATTTATTTCCGATTTATATATCACAACTTTATTCACAACTTTCACAAAAATCGATTCAATTCACAATACTCTACACAATTACTCTGCACGATTTCCCAATAACTCAATGCGTAGGGATACGTCATCCAAAGGGAAATGTCCCTGTTGGTGCGCAAGAATTTAATTTGTTTGGCTGGTTGATTTATCTTTAAGATTATTACCTCCTTTACTGCGCTCTCTGAAATATTCTCTTCAACCAAATGGCCATTTTATTGATTTGCCTTTTCTTTTTATACTCAAATATCAAATCAAGTCACCCGCAAACTAAATTGGTTTTGGCATTTTTGACATCTCTCTGTCAAAACCCAAATTAGTTATTTCTGGGCTCCCGGCGTTTCCATTTGTTTACAAAAATTATTTAGGTTGCGAGTTTCTCTTTTATCCTGGGTTTCCTTAGTCAACCCATTTTGTTTTCCGTAATTAGAAAATTTGTTGACGTTCCGGGTTTGTCGCACTATTCGGGTTTTCTGTCGGCTCGGACTTCCCATTAGTTCGGGTTTCCCATTAGACAATTAATTTCTAATTAATTTCTATTGGACCCCCAATCGATTTAATTTTATTATATTTGAATTTGTCTCGTCATTTGGCATCCGCCCATACCCGTTTCCCCCGATAAATATTTATTTTAAAATTTTAATTTATTTTGCTTTTTTAATTATTATTTCGAATTTCAGTGTGTTTATTGATTTTCCATTTTTACTTTTGTGCATTTTGCTAACCCCAACACTGAGCTCCAAGTGTAGATCTGCCGTCAAAGAAGAAACTGAAACTTTGAGAGCTATTCAGTTCTGATAAATATTGCTGGATTGATTGGCCCTGTGTTTTTTCCACATCATTAGGCTAGTAGTCTTCTTCAGAAACTCACAGTCTAGGACTAACATCGAGTTGTCGATGTTTTGACATCCTGAGATTAATAGGTATGCTGAAGGACCGCATTAAATCAGCAGTAAGTCCAACTTGTCTTCTTCCTCCACGTTGGATTATTTTGAGGATAAATTGTCCTAGAGATAACTGTCATCCATTAAACCTGATCAGTATATAACCAATTTTATATTCTCACTCTACTTTTTTGACAAAAATCTGGCAATTTAGTTAACTTTAAGTATTTTTTAATTCAGACATTAATTTTTTATCTTGGTTGTCAACGCCTGAAATTAAATAAATTTTTATTTTTATCAGCTGAACAGGTTGCTGTAAACTCAAAACTCTCCATATAGAGTTATTCAAGTAAACAAATGTTTCATTAATTAGTTTGCATTTTTGAAATTAAAGTCCCTAGGAACTTTCGTTTACTTGAAATTATATTCGTTATTATCTTTTCACTTGTTATCTTTTTCACTTTTACACTGAAAAATATTGATTAAACTATTTTTCGTTTCTTTACGTTTTTGCATAAACCCAATATTATATTTGATTTAAACAAAAGACAGATTTACAAATTTGTCAATTAACTAAACAAATAAATTTATTTTTTAATTTCACTTTCTATATTAGAAAACGGTGATCAATTGAAGTCTTTTTCGACAAATTATATGACCCAAAGGCATTTCTTAATGTTTTTAAAATCTACAATTAAAATGTTTCAAAATTATTAAAAATAAAAATAAATACCACATTGAAACCCCAAGTAATGAACGCGTCGAGAACCGTATTTACCAGAATCAGGTCTACAATACAAAAAAGAAGAATGTCGAAAGTAATGAGTGCAAATTCTTGTCCATAAAATAAAACATTTCCAAAGGAAATGCCATTATCTGTTATAAATATCTATTGTTATATTAAATTAGAAATTAAACAAACCCCTGTAAAAACGACCCTCAATTGAATTCTCATCGAATTCTCCGTCTAATATATCTTCAAAAAATCTTCTATCTTGGAACTCAAACCTGAAAATTAACAGTTAATTAAATTCATAAATATTGTCTTAAACCTTATTGCTGAACGATACTTCAATGCGTATTACATATATCGAAATGATATTGGAAGAGAGCCGCATTTCTACTTACGAGAGGAAAATTTGAAATTTGTTAAAGTCGTTGGAAGAAAACCCCAGAATGAAGCTCTTGTCATTACCAGTCCATGCAAAGAATGAAAACCATTATAATGAAATTCAAGGTAAAAATATAGAGTTATATAGGTTAAAAAAGAAAATTTATTTTTAAGGGAGCTTACAACTAAACTGAAAGTAGAATTACTTAATAAGCCTAACTTAAATTAGGACTAAAGGGGAAAATATAAAAATGTTAATCGAAAACCGAAGTCATATTCAAGGTAAATAAAAATTATGACTCAATTTATCAATGGACAGGCTAATAGAAACAGTAAGAACTTGAATATCACTAAGTCACAATAAACCCTCAGAAACAGAAATCATCAAAAGAGAAAAATATTCAGTTAGAAATATTAAAAAGTATTATTTAATAATCGAAAACTCTTTTGAATATAATTTGCAGCAAGAGCTTCCAATTATTAATTAAATGCTCATTAAATGCCTATCATTTGCAATATGCTGCTACCAAGAAACCATGAATATTTATTATTAAGAATATAAATAATATTAATTATTATTATGATTTAGCAACATTTTATAAGTTTATATAAATGATTATAAAATGTTATAAATGATTATAAAATGTTGTAAATGATTAAAAAATGATTACTTTATATATAAAGTGATCAAGAAATTTTGTCACTTCAAAATATTCGAATTGCCAGAATTTTCTTTATGCAAGGAAACGCACATCTCTGCTAACGACACATCTGCTGAACCATGGACGTTTCTTCCATGAATTTAATATCCGAATTGCCTTTGAGCTAACACAAATACAGAAACATTGGCAACTGAACAAAGGTCAACAAAACTACGTAATTTGTCTTCCACTAATTTTTCTTTAATAAGGATTGCATAAAGCCATTGAATAAAACCTTAAAAAATACTTAGTAATTCAATATTTTGGAGTTTTTTAAATTGTAACTACTTGTAATGAAATGACATGCTATATACAAACTTACGAAACTACTTACATGGTACATCATTCGATTTTTGCTAAGTTGACTGTTCTATCAACAATCTATATATTGAACATAGCTCAACTTACCTATATAAATTAAAAATGTTAATTCACAGTAAATTGTTTTTGGTGGGTTCTAGTGCAAGCAGTTAATAGGGAATTAGTAAGTATATTGACAGTACTAAACTCATGTTGTATTTATATTTTAGAATCTATAAGGTGAATTTATAGAACTTAAATAATTGGACGTTTGTGCTATGTTGAAATTAAAGCCAATGTACAGCTTCATTGTACTATTTACAAGGCAAGATATGTCGTGAATGGAGACATGGAAATCATCGTTTTTTATAGCGATGTTAAATATTAATATTCTAAAATGTTTTGTTTAAATTTTTATTCTTGCGATGGTTTTAATTCTTTTTTTACTATTAGTTGAATTGGAAGAGAAAAAATTATTATTATTATTGTCTGGAATTTGTATTTATTGGTGTTTTTCAAGTCCTACTTAGATTGTGTTCGAAACTTGGTTATAAATATTTATGTAATGGGTTCAATGCCACATACACTGGAATGAATGCCAGTCAGTTCCGCTATCAAGTTTTTATTCATAGTCGACTTATGAGATTGGTTGATATTGTTAAACGCAATTTTGAGCTGAAAGATGAAAATAAATGTAAAATGTTTTATTTAAAGTTTATTTATATTTTGTTAAATTTAAAATTTTTAAAATTCATTAAGTTAGATTTTTAAAATAGTTGGAATTTTTAAAACAGAATTTGATATTTTTAATGAAAATTATTTGTAAAATTTAAATGAAGAAATTTGTTTGAATAAAGAAGTTTAAATCAATACAGTTTTAAGTTCAAAACTACCACAATGGGAGTGAGGCTGTTGAAATATATTGTAGCAGAATATATATTTGTTGATTGGTGTTTTTATATATTATTATTATTATTTAAAGAGAACACCAATCCAAAAAATACATTTAGCTACAATATATTTCGACTGATTAACAGTCATTATCAGGTACTTCGTCTTGAACTTTAAACTATTTAGAACAAATCATTATTACTTTAACAAATTTATGCTTTTAAATTCTCAAAACATTTTATCAAAAATTAAAACTTTGCTTTTTCTTTAAAATCACAAATTTTACAAAATTTAAAAATCTTTAATTTTCTAAATCTTACAAAACAGAGACTTTAACAAAATTTAAATAAAATTTTCAACGAAATATTTAAAAAAAATTTTTACCAAATCTATTTTACACTTAGTTTCATCCTGCATCAAAAAATTGTGCTTACTAATATCAATCAATTCCATTAGTCGAATGTGATCGAAACCTTGAGAGCAGAAATGACGGGCAGTCATTCCATCGTTTAAAGTTCAAGACGAAGTACCTGTTAATCAGTCGAAATATATTATAGCAAAATGTATATTTTTTAAATACTAATATTATTATTAATTTAAGGAAAACACCAATCATTATTATTAATAATAATATTATTATTATTGGGTATAAGTTGATTTTTAACGAGAATAAATATAGGTTTCACTATAGTGTAATCATTATGCTGACTTAAATTTATTCATTTAAACAAAAAAATTTAAAACAGTCTATTTTTAAATTGATTGCGAAATTTTAAATTGATAGCAACGATTACTAAATTGGTTGCGAATGTTACTAAAAGGATCGAAAAACCCTATTTTTATTTATAATAATTATATCAATTGTTTTAATTATATTAATTATACCAATCATATTAATTTTATTAATTATACTAATCATAATTATTATTATAATAATTATGTTAATGTTAATTATTTAATAAATCAAAAATAATATTAATAAATTACCTGTTAAACCAAAATTTGATACAATGACTGCAAAGCGAAATATTCGGTAATTCGGCGATTTATAGGCCTCATTTTCCAGTTTGTAATTAACAAATGAATCAAATGTTGTGATATTTTTGAATCCAACGACTTCCATGAATAACAGCACAATGATCAGATTGAATATCAAGGACGTTTTGCGATAGGTTTGAATTTCATTCCATTCGTTGGCGATAAAATATGTCCGCCAGATTGACACATTATTTCCAGAATGAGTTTTCTTTTGACAGATTCTTTCATCAATATCTAATTTCTCGATGTTATCAAACTTCGGCGGTTGAATAACTGGAAGACTTTATGTTAAAATGAAATAAATTACATTTCAATACATTTTAGGAAATCTGTCCCGGAAAATTAGGGGAATATCAAAATCAGAATACTTCAATCCCAAACGATTTGCATTATGCTTTTAAAAAAGTAAATAAATTATTGAAAATAAAACAGTTTAGTGATGCGTGAAGAAGGAATGTTTAAATAAAAGATCATTTGGAGAATTCTTAAAATCTCCTAGAATCACGATTGTGGGTACAATTCCTTTAAAAATTAAAATTTTTAAAATTTTAGTTATTTGTTTAAGTTGAGTGGATTTATTTTAATTTTATTATTTGTTTAAATGTATTATATTATTCGTTAAAATCATTGGTACTTTAGTTAATATTTGAAAACTTCGTTTTTCTCTAAATATAGTATTTGATTTTCTGTCTTTTTTCAAATTTCAAATTTATATTGACTTGCATTAGTAGTAGGATGTGAGCCCGTCAGATACAACCCACTAGGCTTATGTAATAACTGACCTCTGTCCATCCTGTTGCTAACTGGACACTGCTGACCACACACTATGTCAGACATGAGGCAAAATCCAGCAAGCTTTTCGGTAATTTTTAAGTTCTGTAAGCATATATAATTAAAACGAAAAGTTAGGAAATATATTGTAAATTTGTGATTTCATACACACAGAAAGAAAAAAGAAAAATCCTAGTTTCCTTTTTTATTGATCATTGATATGTATGTGAATTTCAGTTATTCTTCTTTGTCCTGTTTTTTTTTTGATAAACTGATATTCTCAAATATTTTCTTTTTTCTGGATTGACTACAAACACGTGGATTTAAAACTCTTGTTAAAAACACGTGTTAATATTTTTATATTTGGTATCAGTAATATTGACTCACTATTTTTCATAGGTAAATTTACTTTCAGGTGTTTTAGGTAGAATAAAATTCTTTGGTCTCGTTTAAGTTAATTTAAATTAACCCCTTAACGCACACGTTTTTTTGAAAAAAACCGGCAAAAAAAACAATTTTTTTTATTTGAAAAAATACATATTTGAACCTTATTTTCACTAAAACCCAAAAAAAAGATGCAAAATTGTTCAAAATTTAATAGAAATAGCGGATATATAATTGTAGTAGATTTTCAATTGCATCACGGATCGACTATTGTAGTTTTATTTTTCAGTTACTATTTAAAAAAAAACAAATTTTTAACTGTGAAAATATTTAATTGAACTTAAATTTGTAACAAAATATAATAATAATATTTATTTATTTGAAAAATAATAAAATAAAATTATTCAAAATTTTCCTTGGTATGATAAATTTCAAAACAAGGTGCAGCACATAGCCCAACATTGCAAGGATTGCACATATAACGACTTTCTCTCCTTTTTCTTTTTCCTTTACTGTCACACTTTGAACAGCACACAGCGCAATATCTTGTGGGTGCTTCTTTTTTTGGTGTCGGCGGAACAAAACTTGGAAAATGACGTTCACTTAGTCGTAAGATTCCTGTTGATTTTGGTCTACCTGATTTTTTTATGTTTTGTTCGCTATGGTAGTTTTGTATTAGCTTCTCAACCAGTTCGCTTCTAAAATCTAAGTTAGATTTTCCACCTCCATTTTTTTTATACAAAACGTAACCGTTCCAAATACTAATGTCTAGTAAATGGAAAAAGATTTTTTTGTAGTATTTTTTACCCCTCTTCCTAAAAATGGGATAGTCATGTAGATGTTTATCAAAACGATCAACACCTCCCATTGTTTCGTTATAATCTAACACCAATTTTGGTTTAGATACAACGTTCCCATCTTTATCTGTTTTGTTTGTTGCTGCTTTTTCTGTATTATGGATATTAGACAAACAAATGTCTCTCTTGTCTTGCCACTTCATAACCATAACTTTTCCTCGTTGAGCAGCTACTATCTCGCCCTTTTTCAACTTTTTTGTTTGAATAAATTTTGGGATATCTTTTCTATTTTTTCTAACAGTCCCATAGGTGTCCGATTTATGTTTCGCACAGTAAAAATAATTTTATTTCAAACCTTGCTCTTTTTAGTGAGATATATTGCACCCATCCTAAACGACCTTTGTAAAGCAATAGGCTTTCATCTATGGTTATTTCTCTTTCCGGTATGTATAAACTGGAATATTTATTATTTATTATTTCATAAATGGGCAAAATTTTATAAAGCTTTGGATTGGGATGTGTATTTCTGTCGAAAGTTTCATTGTTACAAAAATGTAAGTTCCGTTTTATGCTTGTATACCTTCTAAGGTTCATCAATTTTGGAAAAATTGGAGTATTCCATATTTCATTAGTAGACCAATACTGTCTTTCCTCTGGTTTTTTGATAAGCCCCTGAAGTATACAGATTGCAAAAAATATCATCATTTCATTTTTATCGACGTTTTTTCATTGAGTGGTAGATCCGCCAGGTTGTTGTTCAGAATATATCTATTCGTTTCTAATACTATAATATCCATCACAGAATCATCAAAAAATAATTTGAAATACTGCAACACATAAAAATTATTGCCAAAAAAGAAAGTCAGTCCTGAAGCGCCAACTAATGGAAATCTTGTTGGAGGTGGATTTGGTTGGCTATCACTTATCTGCTTCCAATCAACAGCGATATTTTCATCTGAACTATCTTCAGAATCACTGGAATAGTTATCAGAATCTTCTGAACCACTTTCTGACAAATTTGTGTATTCATATTCAGATTTGGAATCGCTCATTTTTCAATATATATTTTACTAGAATAAAATGTCAAATAGAATAATATTCCTTACTTGATCATTAGAAACATACCTTTTATACACTAAATATCCAATTTACACAATTTTTTTGGTAAACAAAATGCAACTGTTTATAAACATCGTCCTAAAAGGTCATATTTTATTAACTTTATAGCTTGCAATATAGAGTTAAAATGATGGATATCAGAAAAACCAATATTTGGAGTTATTTTTAATGCTCGATTATTTACGAGTGTAAATATTTTAGCGGCATAAAATGTGACGCCGCTCGAGTTAATTCGAGTGTACACAATTTGGCCGGTTTAGCGGGCTCGAATTAACTCGAGTATGCGCGTTAAGGGGTTAAAGTAAAAGAAGCAAAGTAAAGTACTTACGTAAAGTAAATATGAAATGTTTTAAAAAATAAATAAGAACTGATAAAACAAGGCTTGATCAAATTACTAATTATAGTTAAAAATTTGAATACCGAAACCAAATTTTTTTACAGAAAATACTGAGACCAAATTTAAAAATATTAAGATATGTTTTTAACGAGGGCTAAAAATATTCCAGACTAGGATGAAAGTATACTGATTTTTATCGAGAGCCAACATCCATGTTTTAAAACTCGAGTCAAAATCTCTGTTTTTAGCAAGAGCCAAAAGTATCAGCTGAGTACTATGCAAAAAAATGGGCTACAGTGGAAAGGCATTGCTTCAATGGATCATTATCTAACTACTTTTGTTCAATAAATGTTCCAATATTATTTAAATAAAATAATCTTCAAATGAGGTATATGGAGAGTTTAATTAAACATAAATAATATTCTGAGCAATGTCGTCACTATGGTCATTCAAATGTTTAAATATTCACTCTGCTTCTACGTGCTAGATTAACTTAATTTCCAAATTTTCCATAATCGCGCTAAATATATAAATAAATTCTATTATGCTTCCGGAGTCTGACAGGCCTCTGGCAGGTCTTCAAGATTGAGAGATTTGGTTTTTCAAACAGAACTGATTTGTCTTCAACAAAATTGTAATTAATTAATTAGTTTAGATCAGGGCTTCTTAAACTGTTAGTCGCGACCCCCTGGGGGTCGCCAAGATCTGCTACTTTTGAGTCATTACAAAAATAAAGTTTTAGAATTAGTAAACACACTACATACAAATATAAATAATATTGTAGTTATATTATAAATATTTTTGAATAAGGCAGCAAATTAATTTTCATTTAAAAACAGTACATGCAAATTAATTTACTATCTGATCGTAACTAAAATTATAATTTTACGTTCAAATTAAAATTATGACATTTCTATGAACTGCAGTGATAAAATATTTATTTTTCTGTTTGTACTTCAGTTTTGAAGTTTACATGCAAAGGTACAAACATATTTTGTACAACATATTTATTCAAATCAGCCTTTTCCACATTAACATGCATGAAATTAAGATATTTTTCAACTTTAATAAACGTTGAAAAGTTATTACAACTGCACGAACTAAAATTGAGCCTAGATTTAATTATTTGTGTAAAAATAAAGAAGCACATCCGTCACACTAATATTGTTTGATGTTAATAATATTTAGACGTTCTTATATTTAAGAAAAATTGTTACGAAATTTTATTTTTCTAATGAATATATATTTGAAATGAATGGGTATGTATACTTTAATCCTTACTTTATTGATATTATAAAATCTATAGTGTAAATTCTACACTGTATATTCTACAACGTCGCGATATTACACCTACATCTACAGTCATTATAAATTTCATTTTGTGGGGGAGGGGGTTGTTTAAAATTTTATAGGTTTGAAGGGGGTCACTATATGAAAAAGTTTAAAAAGCCCTGGTTTAGATACATTCATTTCCCAGGTGCATCATATCAATTTAAATTCATTTGATTAATTATTATATTTTTGTACGCCAATTTTTACTACTGTTGGGCTATAAGCCATAATTTAAATAAGAATGAGAAAATTGTGTAAATTAAAACAAAATAATTAATGAGGTTTGGAAATTATCAATATGGCTGCTGTAACATAAGTACGTACAGTAAGCAGAAATCAAAAATAAAATAAAACATTTTAAATAAAACAAAATAAAAACATAACAAAATTAAATAAAACAAATATTAATTAAAATCATTGAAAAGCCTACAGATGCAGAAAGAAACACAAAACCAATTCAAAACCGCCAAAACCTTGCAAAAGATGGTTTAGAAAATACATAGGCGGAAGCGGCTAGCAAAAATTAAAATATCAAAGGGTAAAAAGAGAAAGAATCAAAAACAATGGTTAAACAATAAAAAATAAAAATTTACGAAATATTGAGAAAATAATATCAAAAAATAGAGAAAAATAAGGAAAAAAATAAAATATTTAAAATAAAATTAAAGCAATAAAACCCCCCGAAAAATAGCCGAAAAAGGCTCAAAATACTCAGTAGTGGGATACTGGCCCTCTAGCTCAGAGGCCATCTAGCTCACATACCCCCCCGGCAAAAAAAAATTTTTCCTAAGTTTAAAAGTACAATTTTTTGTAGAACAAAGACAATGACTCATCAGAATTTTTCGAGGTCATTTAAACAAAGACCATGACTCATCCAAGGTCATTGGATGACTCGTCGTATATCCAAGGTCATTTAAACAAAGCCCATGACTCATTCAATGTCATTGGATGACACATCATATTTTTTCAAGGTCATTCAAAAGTAGTTCAAGGTCATCCAAAAGTAGGTCAAGGTCATTCCAAAATAGGTCAAGGTCATTCCAAAATAGGTCAAGGTCATTGGATGACTCATCAAATTTTTCAAGGTCATTCAAAATTTCTCAAGGTCGTATTATTTTTAAACATTTTTTAATTTTAATTTACTACTTATTTTTATAAGTAGTATATTTTTTGTAAATTATTTTTTATTATTTTTTTGTTATTATTTTTATTATTATAAATATTATTATTATTACTTATAAAACTTTTATTATTATAAATATTATTATTTAATAAATATTATTGTTAACAATTTTGTTATTATTACTTATTATTATTACTTTTTATTATTCTATTATTACTTATAAAATCTTTTATTATTATTATTATTATTATTATTATTAATATGCTTATTACTTATAAAAACTTTTTTTAATATTATTATTACTTTTAAAAACTTTTCTTAATATTATTATTAATACTTATAAAAACTTTTATTAATATTATTATTATTACTTATAAAACTTTTATTAATATTATTATTATTACTTATAAAAACTTTTATTATTAATACTATTATTACTTTTTAATATTCTATTATTACTTATAAAAACTTTTATTAATAATATTATTATTACTTTTTAGTATTCTATTATTACTTATAAAAACTTTTATTATTAATATTATTATTACTTTTTAATATTCTTTTATTACTTATAAAAACTTTTATTATTAATATTATTATTACTTTTTATTATTAATAATAATAATATTAATATATATATATAATAAACAACTACATAAAACAACTACTTAAAACAAAAAACAACTACATAAAAACAATGAATTATTAATAATAAATACATTAAATTATGTTTTTTTACATGTAAACAAATATAAAAAATATAAAGTTATATTTCGCGTTTCGTCACGCTGTGGCTTTGACATGAAATAATAATAATAATATTATAAAAATGTAAATTATAAAAATGAAAATTATAACAAATAAAAATTTCATCTAAATTTCATAATAAAAATGAAAACTTTTACAAGTTTTCTAAATAAATAAGTTTTCAAATAAATTAACAAAAACTGCTTTTTAAAAAATATTTATTAATCAGATAACAACACATCATCAATATCAATGTTATCTTCGTTAAAACTTAAACCATCGAAAAGCTGTCCATAATCTTCATTATCGCTGATTTCTGTAATGTCATCAAAACTGGACCTCGAACCACCGAAAAGTGGCTCATCCAAGAAATTAACTTGGTCACTATCTATTGCATCAACCCCAAAATAATGCCCAAATGCGATACTGGTATTTTTCCCCACCCATAATCGCTTATCATCGTTATTACTCAAAGCGATTTTACTGTTTTTAAATGTATACAGCTGATGGTTCCGCGTCCCTATCCTACTTTGAGGTACTGTGAATACTACGTTTTTATTGTAGCAATCCAAATACGACTGATGTTTGATGTCAGTCCCCAACAACTTCACCCCCTTAGCCCTCATTGTATCAGATTTACCTAATAAACTATAGCACTTGGGTCTTAAGAAAACCCACTCCTTATACCCGAGACCTTTACTTTCATCTTTAAATTTTCCTATCACCGAATCTAATTTCCTCGAGTATAAGGGATGTGCCGGTCGTAATTTGAGGTATCTAAAAGGTTTTCTCTTACAGTGCTTAACCTCAAGGAAAAATGAATCAGTGTAAAATGAACAGTTAAATTCTGATCTATATTTTGCCAATTCATTATATTGTAATTGGTAAATCCGCAGCTTAGACAGGTCTAGTACTGATTGGCCGATGTAGCTAGGCCTGGCTAAACATATAGAGTCTTTGTTCAGATGAGCAGCAATCAAATCATCCATTATTTTAATGGACTTTTTGAAAGTGGGTTTTGAAGCATATACAATCATCTTTTCAGCTGAATTGCATAGCCTCAAATTCATCCGTTTTTTCAAATTCTCAACGGACTTCCCGTATAGACTATTATTAAATAATTTATACAAATCTCTATGAAGCTCGCACTTTGAGTTTGAGCGTAAATCTGTGTTTCTCTGTATATATTCTTTAAAAATAGGTGCTTGTTTAAATTTAATTGCCCTATGAATACATTCAATTTCCGCACCCAATTCTATATACAGCTTGAGAAGTCTCCAGTGAAGAACATGGTTCTTCTTACTGTAATGCGTGAGCATTAACCTCTCAACTTTTGAATTGGGCGGACACATTTTTTCCGGAGCAAGCGGAAAGTCATTCAAATACTGATGCACACGCTCAGGGATATTGGTGTCAACTTCCATTGTATAGCCATACGGAAGGAATTCAATATTCGCATTCACACATTCACTCAGCACATCATTCAGATTGTCATGCACCCAAACAAAATCACCATACGGAAGGTTTTGGCTAAGGGCCCAACCATATAAATTATTAATGTCTATATACAAGAGTTCTGTATCTTCAGAACTTGCAACATAATGTTTGTTAACAAATGATAACCCACCCGGTATTCCACCCTCACAGAAATTAAACATTTCCATGTCCTGCAGAAGTTCTATGGGTTCCTTTAATGTCATGAGAGCGGACGCCCATGACATTCCAGGAATTCCATAAAAATTCAGAGGTTCTAAACCATTGTAAACAATAGCCTTTTCGCGAAATTGCTGAAAATAGTCTGCAAGGAGGAATACGTCTAATTTTAGGTAAGTTAACATATAGTCTAACATTGTAGTGCAATTTTGCTGTGCCCAAATTAGTTGGGCGGAAGCATATTCATCATCAGATACAGAATCCCATTTTGGAGGTAGTTCATAAGTCGATTCAAGGACCTCTAGTGATATTGCAAAATCATAAGGAAAGATACCCTTTGCCTTAACTATAAGACCATCAAAAGCAGAACAAGTTAGAGGTAGATCAGTAAGAGTTTTCACAGCCTTGGCTAAAGAGCAATTTACAAATTGCATACTATCTATAAATCTAACAGCCAATTTCTTAATATTTACAATCAAAGATATGAATTTCTCAGTTGTTGTAGGAATGATATTTAATTTCCAAGATGGAAATTCATTCAAAGCATACTTTAAAATATGATGAAGGTCATACCCTCTCAAATTATGAAAGACAATAGGTAACTGTTTACTTATTTTCCTATTAATATTACAGTTACGACAGGCAGCACCAAGATACTGACCTGTAAAATGATCATGGTCCTTAACCACATTTCTAATAAGTTTTTTACAAAGATAGCAAGTTCTACATGCGATGAACTGCTGTTCCTCATTAGATGTAAGATTATTCATAGGTTTTTTACCATGATTTTCATAATACGGTAGGACAATTGTGACAGCAATTTCCTCTAGTTTCTTTAAAAATTCCAAAACACATTCCAAGCCTATAAAACTGAAATATTGTGTAGTATTTTTGTAATTATTTATTAATAATAAGCCTGCTGATATCGGCATGTGTATTTGGTGATGTTTTATATCTTTAGGCAAAACAGCCTCAAAATCCGCATAAATTACGAATGGTGGGAATAATTTTTAAATATCAAATTTTTATTTTCTGGGAGCGTGTATAGGGTTGTTCCTATTTGATTTTTAGCGCACAAATCAACATTTGCCTCAAAGGTTTTATCATAATAAAAATCGTTTAAACAATGGGGACACCATTTTACACGAATTCTGGTGTTACATTCACTACTAGAATGACAATTCAGCAGTCTATTTAAATTAAAAATGGCGGTATAATGATAATTATCACCGTCTTGTAATAATAAAAGATTAATTTGGTTACCGCCGATAACCTTTGTTCGATGAAATAAGACGAGGTGAGGATGCTGAGGTACGTAATCAATATCATTCAATTGTTTAGAAGGGGTGTTGTTATATTCAAAGACATTGATTGCCAAATTTAAATCGCTATTGTTTCTCTCAAATTTTGGGATGCCACAGAGTCTCATTGGACAATCAGTAATTGGATCGTAATTCAATTCATCCATAAAAGTAGTGTAAGAAGAAACACGCCCCCTATTCTTTAAAACTATATCACGCTTTAAAATCGATAAAACACTATATATAAAACACGAATGATCTGTGTTTTTAACATTTACAATAGCCTTTTTACCTACTAGAGATTCCGGTGTAGGGATAAAACTATGTCCAGCTAATCGACTTACAGGATAATACGTGGTTAAAATAAAATCTTTTTCGCGAATCTTAACTACGCGCCACCCACTTCCTAAATATGTGAATTTTTCGATTTTCTCATTTACTCGACTCACCCCATCAATAAGAAAACTATCGTAGAAGACACTTGCGCTATTAGAAAAGAAATTATCTTTTATTTCCCCATCTTTTTCGAATTGAATGAGAGCTGTAAACTGGACTTTTACAGATCCCATTTTCTTTATTTCATTTTTTAATTTATTTATAAGTTTATCTGTTAGGGTGATTTGAACAAGGTTTTGATTTTCTAAATCAAATCGAATATTTTTACGGGAACCCCTTAAGTCAACCTCTATTTCAGGTTCATCGTTTACATTTATTTCATTATTTACGGAACCCCCTATTTGATTATATTCAGTTTCGTCATCACTAATGATGATTTCTATCTTTTTAATTTTAGCAGGGATACACGACACGATTTTATCAACAGGTCTTTTTGGTTTTTATTATTTTTAGTAACATTTGTATTTTTGTTTATGTTTTTAGTAATCTTTGTATTATTTGTGTTATTTGTGATATTATTATTATTATTATCATTTTTCTCATTAATCATTTGAAATAATGTCTTTTTATTAATTTTAAATTGATTTAAATGGCTAGAGTGTTTCTTATAAAACTCTAGATATTCAATGTCAAGGGCGGTATCGCATTTAGGGCAAATAAAAAAGTCAATGCCATAGAATCTATGACCATAGTAACTTTTCATAGTCGTATGGCAATTCGAGTTATGATCAATTCCAGATTGGAAATAGTTTTTATACGATCGACCTGAGAAATATGTAATTATTATCAAATGTTTATTATTATTTAAATCATATATGAATCAAATAATAATTTATAAATGATGATAATTATTAACTATGTTAATATTTTAATAAAAATTAAAATTTCAATTCTTATTATAAATCAGATATTTCTATTATAAAATAAATCATATTTTTCAATAACATTTCGTAAAATAATTTATAAAAATTAATATTTCAATTCTTATTATAAATCAGATATTTCTATTATAAAATAAATCACATATTTCAATTCTTATTATAAATCAGATATTTCTATTATAAAATAAATCATATTTTTCAATAACATTTCGTAAAATAATTTATAAAAATAAATATTTCAATTCTTATTATAAATCAGATATTTCTATTATAAAATAAATCACATATTTCAATTCTTATTATAAATCAGATATTTCTATTCTTATTATAAATCAAATATTTCAAATCATATTTCTATTCTTATTATAAATTAATGATATTTAAAGTATTATATTATAATACTTTACATTTTATTAACTTATACTCATTAAAATTATTTATATTTTTATAAATTAAGGATAAATTATACTCATTAAAAATATTAAAAAATAATAAAAATCTTACATTTTTTATACGAAATCTCATCATCCAAATCTTCCCCAGAATCATGGGCATCCATAGAAATGTGGGTATCTTCCCCAGAAAGGGGGCATCAGCAATAAATGTTTCATTCAAATCTACTAAAATGGTTTTAAAAAATAAAATATACATTAAAATTTACCATCTTTGATAATCATAATATCATCATCATCTTCGCTATCACTGATAATAATTGTCGGCGTATCGTCGATTAAAATAACTTCTAGAGCATTCTCTAAAATTATATTAAAATAAATAATAATAAAATTTAAAATTACCATTTTCAAATTCTATAACTCCATCGATCTGATTTTGAATTTCGGTTATATTAAACCAATCTAGAAAATAGAATAATAAAGTTAACAATTAAATTAAAAATCCTTACCAGTTTTATTCAGGTGAAGGCTTCTTAAAATATTATTGTTTGTCATTTTGGCGCGAAAGTTTTGAAATTAGAAAATTTTTGAAATTGGCAAATTTTGAAATAATTGTGACAAATTTAGAATTTGTCAATGTTTATAAAGAGAATAATATTTTCAGGATTTAGCCAATCACATTTTAGCAGTACACACATATAGGAGAGAGTTTTTACGCATATTTTCTTTGTAAAACACATGCAGTCTATACTGTGTAGGCATGCGTTCTTTGTAAATCACATACAAACAAAAGTATGTATGTGTTTTCTTTATTCAATCTTGAGTGTGTATGCATGCAGTCATGCACTTATCATGTGATGATCACGCACTTATCATGCATCGTCTTTGTGACCATGCATTAGCTTATTAACATTAATTAATTAAACACATAATAATAATATTTATAATAATAATAATAATTAAAAAATATTAATAGTTAAAAAATATTAATTGTTAAAACATAGCAATAACAACAAAACATTTATTAAACATCAAATCGCTTGGATAATAACCAAGCTAAACAATGTTAACCACATGTTAAGGTCCATGGTTTTTGATACATAGTTTTATTATACACAATAGGTTTACCCATTGTTTGAAGTTTCGAAACCATTAAAGCCGGATAATAGAAACTCATAGGATCAAATACAAATATCTTGCTAGGTTTCATATATATTGCTAACCAATGTTCGCCACCGAGATGAGACGATTGAGTATTTACGATTATAGCTTGATTATTACGTAAATATGGAATTTTATCAAGAGGAAATACCCCTAAAAATTCATGTCGTAGTATTTGTTTTCTAATTCGATAGACCTGAACAGAACTACATCAATAATATTACTATTACATAAAAAACTTACTCCATAAAAAATTATCATAAATTATCTATACATTTATACCAACATTTTCAAACCAACAATGTTCGTTCAAACCAATACTGTTCTGTTTGCAGTTATTTGAACCTCATTTTCAAATACTCCATATATTACAACATGTACCGGTTCAGTTGTAGCTTTAGCAAACTTTATATCTAATCTTAAATTTCCATTTTGAGGTAATTGACTCTGATTTAAATCAAAATCGGGTGCTAAAACAAATGTAAAGAATGGATATTTGCTTTTAAAATCTTCAAGAGTTATACCACAATTAAGATTTTTATCCAAATAACCCATATTTCTCACTATACTCTGCATATATGTAGCACAATAATTATCATTATCGAAATCTTGAGTATATGTTTCTCTATAATCACTATTTTTCGATAAAGTTAGCGATGTTACTCCAAAATTTTTGAAAATTGAGCTCGATGTTAAGTATGATCCATTATATTGAGATTCACTTTGAAATGTTACCAATATAAAGTTGGGCATTCTTCTGTTTCCAAATATTTGTTCCTTATAGAAAGAAGCTGAACCTTTAGCAATAGCAAATTGAAAAATTTCCTTTGTTTTCAATGGATATATTGCATGCTTAGAATTAAGCCCCAGTTGATGACCGGCTAATACAGAAGGCTCAACCCGAACTCTTCTCACCAATTATTTTGCATTAACTAATTGAAGAATTAGTGCTGTGGTGGCACTTGTTAGTGATAATGCCAACTCAGATCTTTTCAATCTAATGTGTACATTAACACCTGGGAGTAAATATTTCGGTTGATCCATAAAATCTAGTTGTAATGATGAGCACATGGTAAATAATTTCGAGCCTTTAATCCACTTTTTCCTATCGTCATCACTACCATAGCCCATAGGAGTTAAACATGTATTTTTAGTATCGCTATTGTAATTTATAATAGTTTCTATTAGAGCTTTGTGAATATATGTACTGTTACCACCCTCAATCTTGATATTATTAAATCCGAGAACTGCATCTTTAAAAAGTGTATGAAAAAAGAAATAATTTGGTATTACATCACTAGGTTCACCCAACGGTTTTCTATCTTTATCTACAACTTTGATCTGAACAGTTAACAATGTATCGTTCAAATCTAGATATTCAGTTTGGGAACCATTAATATAAAATTCAATATCAGCTCTACTATCCATAGTAGAATTCATCGGGAATACATCTTCAAAGACCCCCATTTCAATTACTGCTTGGGGAGATGGTCTATCAAATAAACACGATTCAGATTTACCACAAATCATTTTTGAAATATAGTTCCATGTCCTTTCATTTGTTTGTTTATATGTTTATGATGTCTTTTACGTTTTTGAGTCGGTGTTGGTGCAGGTTCTTGTTTTTGAAACATACCTGCAACACTAGGTAGAAATTTTCCTAACTCTGATAATGCATTTGATTTCAGCGATGGTAATATTTTCTGCTCATTCATTATCACATCTTTTGGCAGTTTTCATACCAAAACTACCAAGACGTTTAAGAATAGAAAGTGCAAATCTACCAATTGTTCTCAACCATCCTGATCCATACTGTTTACCAATAAAATATGGTGATTCGCCACCACTTTGGCTACCACTATACATACTAATAATATCGTTATTGGCCATCTAATTTACGAAAATGTAATGTCAAATGAGTTTTTGTATCTTTACTAAATTCAATAAATTTACCGCTATCATCACGAATATTTATTTCTATATTGTTTATACATGATGTTGATACCGGTAAGTACATGGGATTATCGATATTTATATTGACAACTTCATCCTAGTCATGTTTATCAACCCACACAGATTTCAATAGAGGAACCAAAGAACCACCAACAATTATAGGATCGATGATGTTAGTATATATGAACATTTGCCTATGAAGTTTTATTATTTTTGGTTTGTGTACACCAAAAGCAATTGCCCTATATGTTTGCTTATCTAATCCCAATGTATCAGCCAAATTTTTATCAAATGTAACTTCACAAATGTTATTATTCAGACTGAATTTACATGCTTCATCTTTAACAAATTCAATAGTTTTAAATATATGTAAACAATTGAATGAGATATATTTATGTAATTCTTCAAGTGTTTCAATATATAAATCATTAGTAAATGTAAATGTATCTTCCACCTCATTAATATATGATACAGATATTTTGATGTTTTCGATCGTTACACTTTTCTCATCAAATGTTTTGAAACGTATTAGGTATTCAGTACCAGGAACAACAAAGCTAAGCTTATCACAACCCATTCGCTTGGCATCCTCAATACTTTCAAACTTTATTGTAAATGGACTATAATCACAACTAACATTCAATCCATCTTTGAAAAACATGCCACAATTTTCATCTAAAATCTGATTCGGAATACGACAATATCGTTCAAAATTAATGATTGAGAAAATACCACTATAGGTTTTGGGTACACGTTTCTTGTAACCAATTTTGCAATGACTATAAAATGGGAATGTATTGTACACAAATGTAAAGTCTTGCAAAGCAACTTCCCAATTTCCATGTAAATAAATGGGATTTTGAAGATCAACCATAAATTTACTTGCTTGATTTTCCGGATGGATTAGTGGGCAACTATTGCTCGGTAAAATTGTATAGAAACTCATTTTACTAGGTCTTTTGATGATATCCATGAGGGTTTTTGATATCCAAGCCATTTGACATAGTATTGTTTATCCTTACCCACTATTTTAGTTTTCAATATTTTCTGAATTCTGAACACTGTAGGTTTGGAAATAACTTGTAATTCCTGTTTATAGAATTTCCCTTGTATTACGTTGTTATCACTGTCTTTAATAACATAAATTACAGGACTCTGTTTAGTATTAATTTTAATAATTTGAAATACTTCATCACTCCAATTACTATCGAAATTTTAAGATGAAAGGTGAAGCAGATATTTTACTAATTCTAACGTGATCACCAACTTTATATTTTGGTTTTGTAATAGCAACTGTTTTAGACCGTACTCGTATTTTCGAGCTGATATCTACGGGTCTCAAACCATTCAGACCTCGATGTGATGAATTATTATAACTAACAAGTATTTTCGGTAATACATTTATCCATATTTTATTACCTTGATGCACGAAATATTTCTTCAATCTATCCCTCAATGACCGGTTAAATCTTTCAATGTGTGCGGCTTTGTATTGAGAATGTACAGAATAATGATTTATTTTCCATGCAATTTTCAAAATTCCACCTTCCGATAATGCCAAAAGGTGTAATATAACACTAAAGGAAGTTAATCTGGAACATAGGTTCTAATTCGTGCAGACCGTTTGGAAAGAGTGGTTTAACTGCTTCTATTGTATTTGAAAAATTATTTTAATTTTTTCGGATTATATGATAGTCAGTCAACGTTTCCGCTCGTATCCTATAGTCATTATTCAAACCAAATTGGACAGGGTTTGATGCAATTCTTAAGGACATTGATTGCATATATTTAATACTATTGTTCGAGTTCCTCTCTGGACCTCATGATGGGCGTGGTTCAAACCAATTTGACCACAGAATCTTCCCTTTTTTCTTTGGATGAAATTTATGAATATTCTAAATAGTCGGTTCAGTCAAATTAATATGGAGTTTTAATATATATTTTGTTATTGACTATTTTAAGATTTGAATATTACCATCACTTAAAATCATTTCCGCGATTCCTTTTTCATTTCTCGGATTTGATGAATTACCTTACTCATTTTAAAAATTTGTGCAGCTTCCGCCCTTATTTTCCATCTGAACCCAAAACAATTCATCTTGATCTTGAAATTTATTTAAATTAATCCTTTTCCGATGGCTATTCATTTTAACTGTTGCAACGATTTCGCTATTTCCTCGTTACCCTTCCTTTTATACCTTATGATCTATTTATGTCTATGTTATAGATAAACGGGTGCTCACAGAGCTACCCGATATTATAGATTTTAAGCCGATTGTGGTTTTAATTTTTTATTAAATTTATCAACGTCAGGGAAATTAGCGATCAACTTCTCTCAACTTTCCGTTCATTGCTATCTATTCATTATTTTACGTTCGAACCCGCTGTACTTACAGAGTTTTGGTTGTATTTATGATAATTTTTTATGAGAAATCACAATAAATTATTTTTTCTTATTTGAAATTAATTTTTTTGGGGCCGGCACTGTATTATTACTTAGTTTATTTCCAGTTAACTAGTAATTAGCATGTCAAAATTATTAAATGTGAGAGTCAAACTTTTAACTTTATTCCTATTTTAAAGAAACATCATGAAACATCTGGTTCCACATACTCCCTTTATAAACCAATGAGGAAAACCCCAGCATCATAACTTTTTCTGATTTGAATATTACAAATAACTCAAAGCATCTGCACTTTTCAAATTTACTATAATGCAGGTAATCCATGTCCAATCGCCTTTCTATCTCACAATTTACGCAATCTTATTTTTTGAATAATCTGATCTCTTGAATTCTCTTTATTTATTCAATTTATTTTCAATTCTGTTGTAATAATTTCCTTCGACCACTGGGTCCTGATCGTTATTGCGCCTGCTTTACCAAACAAAATAATTGAATTATTTAGAAAAAGGGCTAATTTAATTATTTTTCCATTTACCGCTTCGGATTTCCAACATAGCTATTCATTTATTTTTAATTAACTTTTACTTTTTGAATGTCATTTTCTGGAGACCCCGGCAGGTTTTATATTATCATATTCGTATTTGTTTCATCCTTTTCTATCCGTATACACTATGTCCCTGCAATATGTTATTTTTTTAATAAGTTTATTAATTCAGAATTATTATAACTTCTACTATTTATCCATTTGCACTCAATTTCTTGCATACCTCAATTTTCTTTGCACCATTTTAGACAAACCTCAACTCAGTTTTTATTTGAAATTTTAATTTGTATTAAATTTTTAAAGGTTTGTTAGAAATACAATTTCGTTATTTATGATATTTTTTATGTGAGTTCAAATATTTATTATCAGTGATAAATTTTGCTTTCAAAAATTATTAGTCGCTATCAACTGTATATGATTCTAACATCTTTTGTAAAAAAAAATCTCAGTTAGCAAAAAATGAAGAAAATATTTACTTTTTAGTTTAATCTTCAAAATTAACCGTTTAGTAGCATTTAGCCAAGTCACTTTTGTATTTTTATAATAGTTATCAACAAAAGCAAAAGAAAAAAACTATTCATATAACCAACCTAAGGTTAAACACTATTAAATTTCAAGGTTACACTAAAAGACGAAAAGATCATGTAAAAAGTAAATAAATAAACATTAAAACAATTGAATAAAATTGTATTTACAAAAAGTTTTGATTTTTGATTCTTGAAGAAATCATTTTATTTTTATATATAATGTTTACAAATTTATATTTTACATGGTTTTAATTTATTAACTTTAAAAAGATTTCTATTTTACCTCAACCTGCATAATATTTTTTATTTATGATTATAAAATGTTGAAAGTCTGTTTTGCTGAAGTAGTAAAACCTGTTAAATCGTGAGATCTTAAGTAAAAAAATGCTAAGCTTTTTCGGTCGTACTGAAATTTTAAGTGATCATATAATAAGAGTTCGTAAATAAGTGCTCAATTGCTAACAATTCTAATGAATTTACAGGTTTCTAACACAATACAACCATTTTCATCGTGAGTTAATGAATAATAAAATATCCACAAGTCTACGTGTTGTTTTCCCGAAACTGTAAAAAGACTGCCATTAATGCACTAACCAGCAACATTGCTGGAAACGGATTTGACACTGGATTTTCAAAAATGCATAAGTTAATAATTATAGAAAGAATAAAATAACGTTATTAAATTAATTTGTCTCATCTTTCATTTTTGCAAGTCTTAATATTTATCAGAGTTTTCCAGTAAACTTTAAAGGAATATGAAATTTAAACACACAATAAATAAAATTCTGAGCTCAACAAAGTAGACAAGTTATATATAAATAAATTCTTATTAGCTCGAATTAAACAAAAAAAATTAATTAAAAATATTATTTTGAATTTTATTGTGAACTTACATTATAATATAATTTCGATGAATTAATTACTTCCTCCTTTAAACAAGCATTGTCTGAAGATATTTTCTAAATATAAAAAATATTAATAAAAATACATAAAAATTCAATAAAAATAATAAAAAATACAATTTAATTTTATACATCACAAAGGCATCTGCTGCTGGAATTAGCATCAGAATTCGTGTTGAGGGTGTCCACGCATAGCTGGCATCTAAAGGGATTTACATATTAAATATAAAATATTATTTATAAATTTCATGATAATATATAATAATAAAACAATTATAGTAATGCATTGATTTCACATGAAATTTTTAAAATAATAAATTTGAGATATAATATACCGATTGTTATTAGGGCGATATCTGGGGCCACAATCTTTGCAAGAGCTCCCAACGTTTCCATTGCTGACTGGAATATTTCACTAATTAATTATTTATGAATAACAATCACGTTTCAACCTAGGATTTGAGAGGATGAACATGGAGTACAAGAAGAACCAGTCATTTTGCACTTGGTGCATGACCAACCATCGGCAGATGGAACTTGGGACTGAGATATTTTACATTGTTGACAAATCCCTTGTGCACCCCCACCATTTTTAATATAATAATATCCAGTTTTGCATACACAAGAGAGACCTTTAAATATATATATATATATATTATTTAGTCATTTGTTATTAATGAATTTATCACCATTTGCACTTTGTGTGGCATTGGTGCTGCAGGAAACACATTTCAGATCGATTGAGGATAAATACTGGTTTTCGGGACATTTTTGTTTGAAATATCTTTACGGCATCCAGATTCGATTTAGGGCTTATTAAGATAGTTCAACATGAAATAGACAGTTTTATCACCGATTTACCAGGACCAGCGTATACAACTAATGCATTTCGTTAGAGAAATTGACGAATTAGTTTAAATTTTATTGAAGACAAGAATCATCGGAATACGTCAAAGCCCATGGAATTATCCATTGGTCACAGTAGTGAATAAAGATGGACCATTCGTATGTGGCTAGATTCTAGAATTTAGAAGGTTAAATGCAGTGACAAAAGTTTTCATTTCTAATATCATTTATGCAATTATTATTAGATTGTCTCGGGAGATCAAAATTATTTTCATTAATCTATTAAAGATAGGACTAATTTATAGTTTGTTTTAATTGCTATTAACTAGAATTCAATTCTTTTATTTTAAACCCTAATATTTAGTATTCGAAATTGTTTGTTCACTAAAGAACTGCAAAAAATATCTACAATTACCACTTAAAATTATTTTTTGTAAAATGTTCTTTTTTGTCCATAACACTTGACAATTCTAGTCTGGTGTGTTGCGATAAGTATAATCATGAAGAGAAGTCGCCAGCTTGATGTTACAACTTGTAAAATACTTTAGCTAACTAAAAATAAAGATATTCACCAGAAATGTATATTAGTTCAACTTCCAAATATTTTTCATACACCACTTTAAATTAAAGTCTAAGTAGCGTTTCAATGTACTAGACATCATAAATGGTAATCCAATAAAATTAATCTAAAATCAAAAATTATTAAACAAAAAAATCGAATAAGATCTAGTCTCAATGTGTCTAACATCTATAATACTAACAAAATAAAGTACGGATAATATACCTATTCCACGCTTCAATATATAAATATTACTTATTACAGGTTATTACTTATAAATGTCAGTAGTATGTATTTGTTTATTTTTAGATTTATTCCTATAAATTTGAAGCCCATTCTTAACGGGCTTAATATTAAAATAATATCAGAAGATTATAAATTTTATTTTATATTCAAAATCTGTTCATATCAAAAACCGACGGTCAACCAAGGTCTTGTTTGCTAAATTGTGTGCTCCACAGCCGTTTCGAATCATTTTCAGGATCTAAATGGTTATCAAAGACATATAAAGAACGGAAAACCAAACCCTTACAGTGACTAAACCCCAGGTTATAAAGGCATCAAATACTGTATTTTGCAAGATCAAATCTGTGACACAAAACAACAAAATGTCGAATGTGACAAGAGCTAATTCCTGGCCATAGAATAGAACATTTCCAAACGATGTCCCATTATCTGTTTGGAAATAAATTAACTCATAAATAATAAATATTCATGTCTACCACGATAAAATCTTCCTTCTAAAGAATTATCCTCAAACTCACCATCAAAAATATCTTCAAAAAATTTCCTATCTTGAAATCGAAAAAGAATTCGAGGATCATGAGTCTAAATTGAATAGAATTATTGTAAATTTCTAATTATTTAAGATAGAAAGTTTAAAATAGCTTTTTATTTTAATCGATATTTTTTATCTGAAAATCGACTATTTTCTATCGAATAATGCATAATTTATCAAATGTCATGAAATATTTATTTTCAAGCTGTTATGCTATGTTAAATATCAAAATTGATTTGAATAATAGATTTTTACGAGAAAAGAAAAGAAATGAGTAGAACAACCGTTAAATTTTAATGCTTTTTTATCCGTTGTTTGTGTTGCAATACTTTATTGGAATTTTCCTAATCTCAAAAGATACCGACTATACCTAAATGTGTTTTATATATATATATATATATATATATAATTAGATAAGTATGGCAAAGATTTAAATAAAAGAAAAGGCCATTCAAACACTCATTGTACGATATATTTGGACAGTTTAAATTAGGGCTTCCAATACCGTGATTCTAAAATCCAGAGATATTGGGTTTTTTGCATTTTTTGACAGATGGAGCCAGTGTAATAACAAAAGTTGAAAAGTTATGTTTGGAAAGTTATTATTAGTACATCAACAATTATGTTTGGCACACGCTATATAACTTTCAGTTATTGACGTGTTATACAAAAAGTCAGATCAAAGAGCCTCATCAGAGGAAGATACTCAAGTGAATAAGCTTTCAGAAAGTGAGCATGAACCTGAAATATGTGAGGAGTTTGAATATGAAGGTGCAGAATTAGTAGATATTACCTGTTTGCCGCAATGTGAAGTAAACGATGCTTCGTTTGGACCACTAATAAAGAAAGTTCGGAGAATAGTATCTTTGTTTAAACGATCACCCACCAAAAATGATGATTTGCAAAAATATGTCCGAGAAGATTTCGCGAAAGAAATTCCGTTAGTAAAGGATTGCAAGACTAGATGTAGTAGCCTATTGGCTATGTTAGAACGTTTTTACTTATTAAGAAACTGTGTCCAGAAAGCTCTTAAAAATGAAAAATTAAATATATCTATAGATATATCTCAAAATGAAATTCAAGTGATTTCGGAGATTGTTGGTGCTTTAACACCTATCAAGGGTGCTGTTGAAGCTAGGTATTACCTATGTATTACTAGATATTACCTACATAATAGCTTGAATTGAATCTCCCACCCTGATAAAGATTTCATAATAGTACCAACACCAACTAGGTTCCGTAAATTAATTGTAGATCTTCTTGAAAGATTGAATTCTATGTTCTACAATAGTTATGGAAGTTGATGAATTTCAAGATTTTTCTGTGCAGGGGTAAATTGATGAAGTTATTTCTGTACAACCGTTAACTACAGCCGAAGAAATTAATTAAGCAATAAATGATGGCATGTCACGTCCACAAGTGATACCACGTCGATGTGAATCGTTAGTCTCCAAACTTCAAAAAGAGATGGCTCTATTTGAAAATGGAGGCTCACATGGCGATTATTTGAACCGTTCATATAAATATTTAAAAACGATAAAACCAACCAGCATCGAGTCAGAAAGAGCCTTTTCTTTTGCAGGTTTATTTTGTAATAAATTACGAAGTTCTTTGGGTGATAAGGTTCTAGAATTTTATTAATAATTTAAATAAAAAGATTAATATTATATTCATTTTTGTTAGTCTTTACTTTATATTATTTTTTCAGCAGGGGAAGCCAATCTCGAGATCCTGGGATTAATAAAATCCAATCCCGAAGCCCTAGTTTAAATTATATGAATTAATCATAATAATTTAGTTGGTTTTTGGTGCCCGAGGATGTTAGTTAAACTATCGAAATATATCGTACAACTTGTAGTAATTGTATTATTAATAAATATTAAAAAGATGTTAAGGTAAGTTTAGTAAATTCGATTACTTTTATGTTTTTTTAATTTTCTTACTTTTTTATTTTTACAATACAGTACCTTGATGCAATGAAAAGCTTTTTTAGAGCAGTCTGGAAGTTCAAATTTCAACCGAAAGGAAAATCAATCACGGGAATTGAGCAAAGATGAATAACCAGCGAACTTGGATCATGATGCATGATCCAGATTATATGAAGTATGGGTTTGACATATAATTCAAAACAAAAGGTAAACCTATTAGACATTGTGTGATTTGTATTGAGTGTTTATCAAGCAGAAGTATAATGCCAGTTATTTTGCAAAGGCATTTATATAGCAAACATTCGAGTGATGGTTTCAATCCCATATGACTAGAATGATTCCAACAGAACTTGGTGGTGTCAAACATACAACTGACTCCACAAAGTCCATTAGGAGTCATGCCCCTCATGATTGACACCCTAAGTTTTAGCGAAACCCATATCAGACATGCTTAGTTGATAATATGCATAACCTGTATTATATCTTGAAGGTTTAAGATATATTTACCTCGTATATGTAACTGGCAAGGCCTATCGGTAAAAAAGTAAACTTTGGGTCCGTCAGATATATAGAAGGAATATAATGATAATAATAATTGGTAAAGTCACATGAAAAGGTAGCAATATATTTGTCTTTACAATATGGTAATATATAGAGTTGTTATTCATCTAAACATTTTAGCATTTTTAAAGGTTTAAATGCATTTTTACTGTGTTGCGTTTTAATATTAAATTGACTATTTATCCGACTTTCTCACTTTCTATAGTAAAAGTTGCTAGCCATTAAAATAAACCACATCCCACACATAGTTAAGCAGCCTGCATGCCTTATAATATAAGTTTATTGGTGTGAGGTTATTTGAACATAATTATCGGCACACAGTAAAATTATAATTAAATAATCAATTTTATTTAGATTTTATAAAGAAATATTATACAACTAATTCGCTTTTTATGCAAATTTGATTTAACGCTATTCAACAAAAGCATTACGTTTTTTATTACGCGATTTGATTTGATTTTAAAGCGATTACAAAAAATGAAAAAATTGAATTTTTTTTTAAGAAAAAATGTATGTATTTTAGGTGTTTTTTATATTAGTTTATTATTAATTTTCTAAATTTGCAGTTTAATTCTGAGGTGAGAAAATAAAAATATTTACAATTATTCTCACTATTCCAAATTTTTTTGCATATTTTAATAGATTCGAAAAAATAGACATAATCGCTGTATTGGTTCAGAAAACCAATCGATTTTTTTATCAATTGTGTGGGAAGATTTAATTAAATTTTTAAATTTTTCAGAATTTAATAAAAGGTGACGAAAGTGGCGTTCCAGTATGTATGCATATACGAATACACATTGAATCAAATAGAGATAGCAATTAAAAATTATATTTTATGTTATAATTCGCCATTTTTTTGTTTCATTAAAATTTATTTTTTAGTTATGTTTTGTTAAATTATAATTTTTTTGTTTTTAAATTTGTATTTTTAATTGTTTTTTTTGCTTTCCTAAACATATCTAATATGCATTTAAATAAAAAATTTATAAAGCATATTAAAACCTTGAGTTTATATATAATTACATTGTTTTAGTTGATGTTTCAAATGTAGAACCAATCATCTACTTTTATATGAATACCGTATATTTTTTACGCGAGTTTTCTGTGAACGTATCTATCGCGTATAAAGAGAATTAGGTGTAATTATTAATTTAAATAAGTAATTTAAAATTAATGTTAAAATTGTTTAAAAACAACAAATAAATTAGTTTTGATATTCTAATTTTTTAAATAAGATATTAAGTGTAGGTTCTAAATTAGTTGAAATTAGAATTGTTAAGTTGGTGTTTAATTTGAAAATTTCGAAAGTGTTTTTAAGTTTATTATTAAACATTAAAATTAAATAAAAGAGAAAAAAATATTAGCTCCTAATTTGTTTAAATATCGTGTGATGAGACAGGTTTCTGAATAAAATAAATATTTGCATTAGAACAGTGTTGTCCAACTGAAAATCGTGCACGACACAATAAATAAACTAAAAATCCCACACAACTTTTGAAAATAATTAAAATATTTTATAAGAAAAAACGATAGCGAAATTTTAGAAAGTGAAGAGAAAAATTGAATCACGAGTTCAAAAAACTTAAATAACCATAAATATGGATCAATACAATGCTTACTTAAAAGTTCGATTTGAATATCATTTTAAACTACCATTGTGAAGAAGGTAAACAAAGTTATAGATTTATTTTCCTATACAACTCCAAGGTACTAAAACCTAAGTAATTTTAAATGTTTGCAGATTTTTATGCTGCACACATCTTGGACATCACTGTTTTACAGTTTCATTTTATTGTTTTAATTATAATGTGAAATTTTAAATAATTGAAAACATTAACAAAATATTTTAATATAAAAAGAATTAGATGAAAGAATATGATATATAATAATATAGAAATTGAATATAGAAATGTTAGTCAAAAGGAGGAAAACATACAACATTGAGAGTTGTTTTGGTAGTGATTTTAAATGTGCAAAAGCAATGAAAGAATGATTAATTTTTAATAAAGTATATTGTATTATTTTTAAGTTAATCGTAGTTAGCAAGATGAGACCAGCAATTTTTTATAGTGGAAACGGATACAAGAGAAACAGAAAAGTAATAAAATTGACAAAACTTACCCTATTAATAAATCTGTCGAGAAATTTATTCACTTCTAAATATTGCATGTTTCTACCATCTTCTAATAACCTATTTCCGCCAGGGCGATAAACACTATCCAGATTTATTCGAAAATTGTTAGGAAGAGCCATAATGTAGGTTTGTTGCATCGAATCACTTTCCAAGCCTCGTTTTGCGCAACTGCCAGCATTTTCTTTCTGTAGTGCACCATACATTTCAGAAAGCGATACATCTGCGGAACCATGCACGCTACGCCCATGTATATAATACCCAAATTGTCTGTGGGCCAGGACAATAATGGATATGTTAGCAACGGAACATAAATCAACATAGTTTCGCAATTTGTCCTCTATTACCCTTTCGTAAATCAGCACCGTGAATAACCATTGAATGAAAGCTGTTTGGAATAATTGAGAATTAGTTTTCATAAAATCATATAGTTACTTGATAGTAACTGTATTATTACTATTATTATTATTAATAATAATAATAATAATAATAATAATAATTATAATAATAATAATAATAATAATAATAATAATAATATAAAAATAATAATTAATAATAATAAAATATTAAAAGAACTTCTTTTGGTTTTCATCTCTCATTTCTTTTCATTTTTTCAGTGACATTAAATTATTTTTTATATATTTGACTATGAATCAATAATGCTATCGATGTTTTATTGATATTCAAATATTAAAAATTCTTAATATCATTGAATAATAAAATAATATTTCAATCCTTATAAGCGAGAAATTATAAATTTTGTTGAAGCGTTTGTGTAAACTTTAGAATATATTTTTCTATTTGAATATTCGCTTTAATTTCTTTATGAAAGTATTAATAATGGCGTAATCACTAGTTATTGGACATGTTGAATGGTTTAACTTGAAGAATGGTTATGGATTTATTAATGATGACAATGAACGTTGCAATATAGATATCTTTGTTCATTTTAAGTCTATTGATGCAGTTCTCGCTTTCGAAGCGCCTGGGCGTCCATCAGGCTATGCGCTGTCTCATTTAATTTGCACGATGGTTTTGGTTGGAACACATTTGACCGATTATCTAATGAAAATACTGTGTTGTATTACTAAGAATTTTGAACAAAGAATGCAAACGGCTACGTCTTCATCTTCACTTGAAAAGAATTGTGAACTTCCAGATGGACAAAATATTGCTATTGGACAGGAAAGATTCAAAAATGTCTGAGATGAAACAATAATAAAAAATTCTTATTATCATCGAATAATAAAATAAAATAATAATAAGAATAATAAGTGAAACATGATATATAAAATAAATAATAAATCAGAATAATCAATGAAGAATAAAACGGTAACAGTGCAAATACTGAGAGAAATCACCTGTAATGCCAAAGATTGATACAATGACCGCGAATCGAAACATCCTATAATTAGGAGCGCTATATGCATCAGATGAAGGCGAGTAATTGACGAAGCAATCAAATGTTGTGATATTTTTGAATCCAATGACTTCCATGAATAACAGCACAATGATCAGATTGAATATCAAGGACGTTTTGCGATAAGTTTGAATTTCATTCCATTCGTTGGCGATAAAATATGTCCGCCAGATTGATACGCCATTGTTTTGTGACCCTTTCTCCTGCTGAATGAGATTCTGATCTCCCGTGTTGTCTGTTGCAGTATCGAATTTCGATCGCTCGAATACTAGAAATTCATTTCACAAACAATTGATTTACACTCAAACAATCTTTATTCTTTACTTTTCTTTGGTGCTAACTGATGCTTCGGGCGTTCCCAATCGATCAGAAAGATATCAACGGTGCATTGGGCAACAAAAATGTGAACAATTTCCAGCATTTTTAGTAGGAAAGCAGAGATGAGGTAAGCCACGAAAAAACTATCATCATCCGGTGGAAGGATGCTGAAAAGGTTTTGATTCTGGTAAATATCGATTCATGAATCAATGAGCCGGGGAATCAACATAAACTCACCTTGAATAATAGAAGGAAATAGAGACTGATTCCGAATATGACAATGAAGAAAACATTGGAAATCGATGCACAAGCATGTGCGAGAGTTTTCAGCAACACCAAGCCCTCGAATCCCGATATTCCTGATCGGCGACACCAGAAAAAGGCCCGCAAAATAGCATAGAGGCCAGCAAGGGCGCATAAAATCCCCATAGCAACACTTAGACTGTAATAGAATGCCGTTGTGTAACTCGAAACGTTATAGTATACAACTTCGAATGAGATATTGGCTGAGCTCGTTAAACTCGACGATGAAACCGTTGTTAGGTTCACTTCCAAATATGGAGCGTAAATAGATCCATCTTTTGTTATGTCGAAACTGCCGGAGGATTGCTTAACCACTACCAATCTCATTGAACTGGCAAATGTTATATAGCTGGCAGCTTACATCGGTTAATGTTGGAATCTCAATTGAGTTTATACTTACTTCTATTTGTCTGGAACGGAGCTGTAATCGCTCCGAAATTGTCCACCAAGAGCAATCTCCTAGTCAGAATCCAAGCGGCTTGGTCAAAAAGTAGGTTTGGAGTAGTGCCGCTGTCACTTATGACTTGCCCTATTTTGATTGGGATCGGATAGAGTTGTGATGCTCCAGTAGAATCAGTGTAGCTGAGATCTGTAAGGGCCTTGGGTAATAACAGATTACATTATATCAAGACTTATCTAACAGGGATCATAGAATAGAGGAAGATAACGAGTTTGGTTGGACAATTGGGAAATTGTAATTGAACACTAAGGAATGTCAGATTAGCATTATATATCAACCTGCATAAATAATTAATTAATATTCTAACAGATTCAAGATAATGAGTGCCAAATCGAAACGTTTCTTTCCTTTTCGTGATAGAATTATCGCATAATTGGAGGTTTGAGTCTTTAGTAGCGTTGCGGATTCCTAAGAACTGACCAGCACTGTCATAAGTAGCAAGGACTATTTGAAGTGTTTCTCCTCTGACATATTGATGGTCAACGGTCAATTGAGTAAGAGTCTGCGGTATTGTATAATAAAGCCATGGATAACCAGCTGTCCTATATAGAAAAATTAATAATCCACGAGTAATGCAAATTTCGAAAAAATACTAAATTGAATTATGTTGTGTTTATACCAATTGATATGAGAAAGGGGGTTTGAAATAATCTCCTGTTTCTCTGAATATGCAGCAGATACCCAGCGTTGACCGGGTAATATAATAATCTTATATATAAAATAGAATGCATCTAGTATGAAAAAAATTGTTTATTGTTTTCTTTTTAAGCATGTTGATAATGAAAAATTTATCTTCGTTTAAGCAAAAATTGGCAGAATCAAATCAGAGTTTAGATTTCAATTAAAAAATAAATATTTTATCGATTTTTAATTTATGAATCAATTTTTAAAATAATATTCAGAGGTTGAGTCAGGATCTTAATCGTAAATAGTTTGAAAAAGCGGTTTATCACACAATTTGAGAAAATTCGAACACCCGTTTCACTAATTGTGTTTCCTGAATTATAAGTTTTTAATCAGTTCCTAATTATTAGATAACAACGGCAAATTATAAATATATTATACCGATATTTATAAAGCTCTATATTTATTTTGTCGTTCTGATTTACTCATTATTGATACTCCTAGATATACGCCCATCAAACCTTAAAAAGCTTGCTTATTCATGAAATTGAAGTCGAATTTCTCATCAACAAATTAGAGTATACCAATATACATTTACCTAGAATCTTTTTTACCTATATTTTAAATATAAACTTACACATTACAATGACTTTTCCACTATACAAGAGTTGAAAAAACAACTATTTTTCTAATTTCCATTTCAAATTTCAAATTTGGATATTATTTATTTTCAAATTGGTAGAATTTTGTATTATAGAAATTGTGTTCAACCTGTTGGTGTATAGGTGATTATTTTTGTTGTGGTATTAAATTTTACCATCCTAGTATATTGTAGAACCCTATTTAAATTCACAAATCTTATTATAATGCCTGCAACATTTGAGTTTTAATTAATTTTACTAAATTTCAATTAAATTACAAATGCGTTATAAAAAATAACAAATATTTAATTTTGTTTAAAAATTTTCACTTTTTAACATGATCACCATCTTTTCGATTTAAAAATGTACCAACAACCCTTGAACATCATTAAATATACATCGATAATTTTTCAGATCAAAATTCAATCGTGGAAATTTCTGTTTTGTTTAATTTTCGTTTCCACATTATTCATGTCAGCTTGAAACAAAACCAATTCATTTCTAAATCGAAACTGTTAGAACTGATTCATATAACAAATCATTGTATTCTCCTAAAAACGTCGGAAATGAAAGAAATACCATTGTTATTCGATGAAGAATTTCCTATTAAAAGTTGCTGGAAAGTATGTTTGCAGATCAATTGAAACGATTTATTGATAGAAAGAAGTCGAGATCAATTAATATTTGAAACAGATAACATTCCTTACATTGTGAATTTTAAACTCGATTCTACTCAACACTATTTGATATGAAAAAAACGCAAAATCTTGATATAGAATGATCTGTGACCCACTCGCCAACAAACAAATACAATGTTCGACTGATCAAATTAAATTATTAGATTTATTACAAATATATTTTAAATATTATTGTTGTGTTCCTACATTTATTTAATGTTAATTTTGATTATGACATGTTTATTATAGATTAGTTTTTGAATTTAAATGTCTTATCTACAATCGATTCGATCAATGACAAAGAGGAAAAATATATTACTGTTATTGATTGTTATCAATCCTGTACAGTTATATGTAATAATAGTATTATTATTTTCTTACACCAAAAAATAACTAAATAAAAAATGTCGAGAAGCTCAAAATTTATAATTATTTCAAAATGTTTAGTATGCAATTTACGGCTTAAAATTAAAACACTCTTAATCTCTAAAATATCAAATTATGAAATAGAAAACGATTATAAAAGAATTTAACTTAATATTTTACTTATAAATTGTCAGTAGAATATATTGTATTAAATTAAATTATTGTCTTGAAATTTAGTTTCTATACTGTCGGAAAAAATAGTTGATAGTTTGAATGCATTTAGTTATTCTTTTAATATTTTAGTTCATCAGTTCAAATTTCTTTTTAACCCTTTTTAGACAGAGAACAGTAGAAGGTACCGATACATATCATTACATAGGTGTTACCAATCTTGATAGGCTTTTAAATTGTAGCAATTCTGATATACTTTCCGCGCTAGGTACACACTAAGCATTAACAATATTAGTTACCGAAAATATTTCAAAAGGGAGCTTGGGGATATTTTTCTTTTCTGGTTGCAATATACTTGCCATTGCCTTAAAAAGGGTTAACTGGAAATTTATATGAATATGATTTTAAGTGGTAATTAAAAATGGATACTGTGTCATAGTTGTCAGAGGTCAAACAGCTATGATCTCTCAATAGAAATTGTGTAATTTTTACATCTGTGTATTTTGCATACAGTGTGCAGACATTACTTGTCTGTGACGTAAGTATTAAATCAACTTCATCTTATATAAAAGACATTTGTATTCTTAATAAATCGTTGAGAACTTCTTCCTTTTATTAGTTGATAATTGACTAATAAAGATTACTTCATGAAATTTGATTGATTTTAAAAAAAACTGAGACAGAAAATTGTTCACGATGATTTTTGAGATCATCGTACGTTAATGTTAGTAAATATTTTCAGATTTGCTACTTTCATAGAAAATAAGCCTGCAATTCATTAGAACAAAAGAATTTTTAGGTTTTGAGAATTCAAGTAATTATTTGAGAATTGAATTATAGCGGAATTTGTCTATAAAATGATTTAGAGAACTTGAGAATTGTAATTATTTTGTTCTTGGAACTTGACCTAATTAAGATGGAGATTCAATCGAATGGTAAAAGGTTTTTGAGAAAAAAAGAAATTGTATTTGTTGGGATTATATGTACCAGTTTTTAATATTACTACTGAAACCCACAAGAAATAAGTATATAGTTATGTGTAAACAACGAGACTTACTTTCCAGAGGTGTATGATCCACTGGGCTGTACTTGAGCATATAATGAACACGGGGTTCCATCAATACTTTTAGCAGACTGCCTGTTATACACAGACATGACACACATATTTGCCAGGTTCTGACATCCGGATTCCATTGAGACCTAATCAAATGGCAATAAAATTGATTTCAACAATTTCTATGGCATTTACTTGGCACATAGCAACACTATCCATCAAATTAGCTTGCAAGAATCCTGATGTCACAGATTGTCCCTAAATGTTTATAACTTTTACTTGATAAATATTCACAGAAAATTTGCAAAACTTTATTAAACAATATTTTTAAAACGTAATAACACTCTTTATTTATAGATGTTGAAAGAATGCATATAATCGACTTATTAATAATTCCACTTTGTACATAAATTAATCCCATTCCTATTCTAATCCGTTCTTTAATCTCTTATAATAAATGGATATAATAAATGGATATAATAATTATAATATAATTGATATATTAAATTATAAAAGTAGACTTTTTACTATTTTTACTACTTTAATATTCGAGTAAAGTGCATATTTTTGTGTGTCGGATTGAGAATTCGCCCGGATTTGGATTTCCTAATTTGTACTGAGCATATAATTACTTGGATAAGTTGTTATAAATATTGTTCAGTTTCTGATTGATAAAGGACAAGTGTAAAATATTTGGTTTAATACAACAGCCTTTCACTCGGAACCGAATAATGAAAATTATAAAATAAAATTACCAAATAAGTTAAAATTGATGAATTTGATAAGCTTTTTGTCAAGCAAGCATTGCCAGTTGGGAGCTAAATTGGAACAAATAATATGTATCAATAATAATAATAATAATAATAATAAAATAATAATAATAATAATAATAATAATAATAATAATAAATAATAATAATAATAATAATAATAATAATAATAATAATAATAATAATAATAATAATAATAAAATAATAATAATAATAATAATAATAATAATAATAATAATAATAATAAATAATAATAATAATTATAATTATAATAAACCTGCTACTCGCCATATACAATCAATAAAAGCTTGAAGCCATTTAATACATTAAAAACTGCAATATTCTTTTTAAGTTAAGAAACATGTTACTAATTAACAGCTATTATTATTGATAAATGTGAAATTATCCGTCTAGGCGGGCGCTGCAAAAGTTGATAATGACTTATTAATGTCAGATGCTCCTTTTTGTGTAGGGTTATCAGATAATTGCCAGATCGATAGAGCTAATTACTGCTCAACCCCCCCCCTCCCTCCCCCTGTCCCCGGTCTGGCAATGGACTCAACTTGATTGTGATTTGAATAGCATAGATTCATATTAATTATCAAATTTTAATGCATACTGCGCAACTGCAGCTAGAATTGCCATTGGTGCTGAGGATATTTGAGCACAATTGACATCTACAATGCTCATATGATGGTTTCAGTGATTATTTATGAAATTTACTGATTATTTACTGGGCGATAATTAGTTGCACATGCAGTACAATTTCCATTAAATTGATTACCAAGCACATCACTGCTATCTAGAACATTCAGTTGATTATTAATTTAATTATAAATCAATGTCATTACAAGCAACATTCGGACTGTCACATGAGGAGCATGACGTACCAGTCACTCCGTTTAAGCAACTTATACAAGACCAGCCATTAGAAGATGGAATTTGATTCTACAATGATTAAGCAACAATTCACTATATCGATTAATTTCTTACTAATGGGCATTTCTGACAAAGCACTTGAGATCCACCGCCATTTTTTGTAAAATAATATCCATCTTTACAGACGCAGGAAAAACCTTTGACAAAATAATTATAAATTCAGAACATTAAATATTTTCACCATCAGAACTTTGCTTTGCATTTACACTGCATGAAACACATTTGAAATCTACTGATGAAAAATAAGTGGTTGAAGAGCAAGCTCCCAAGACATTGGCAATATTAGTTTGACATTTTATGAAAATACTTAAATTCAAAATAAGAAATATAAAGTGAATCATTAAGTTTATAAGTGCTTAAATAAATGTATATATCATAAAACTTGTATATGAAATTAAATTTAAACAACGATTGTTGTTATTAATTACACTTAACAACTACATACTTAAACAGTCGTATTTTAAATAAATATTGATATCATTATTTTCACAGTTAATTTCAAAATAAATATTTTAAAAAATTAGTTTTAAAAATTTATAAAAGTCGACAATTCTAAAAAAATAATTAATCATAATTCTAAAATTTGATCATAGAATGAATAAACACTAGATAACAAAATTTAAATTTACAAAAAATACAAATAATTTACAGAAAATTTAGATAGATAGTCTTTGTTTAAAAATAACAAAATTATCTGCAAATCTAAGGTAAATGACTTTTAAAATCAAAAAATAATCAAAATGCAATTAATTCGAAACGAATGCTCTAAAATATCACTAGTTGATGATAATTTAAAATAATAAATAATATTAAAAAACAAAATGACTATTAAATGGAAAATTTGTTAATTTGAGTTTGAGTTAAATTAAAAGTTTTCTGACTTTTCTGAACATAAATAATAATCAAAAAACATCGATATCTTTGGTGGGTTTCTGGGTTTTGATATTTTGAAACTATATGGTTGTTACCCAGACAACCCCATACAAATATTTCCTTTGCTTACCACTCGGCACCCGTTGCTAAGCAACGTTGGAACTGTGTTCGAGTGGGTAGATCGTCCGCAAAAAGTGAGCGTTATTGCTAATACTATGATTGACCGAACGATCTCTGGGTCCAACGAGCTGTCGATAGAAGACCTGTGCTGGCTTTTGATTCTTAGGTCCCATTACTCTCCTATCTCTTTCAAATGTTAACCTATACTCTCATATCATTCATTGTTATGTCCATTCCCATAGTCCTTCTTATCGTTGTCCATGTCGAAGATTATTCTTTGGTCGGTACACCCTTGGTTATGTTAAGTATTCACACACTAGTTCTCTTACTCTTATCCCTATCATAACTACAATGTTCCCTATTATTATTACTAGCATTATCATTGTTGCTATTATATGTATTACCTTTATTAATTGTTACTACTATTACCTTTATTATTATTTTTATTACTATATAATTACAATCATGTTTATTTTTATTACTACTATTATTTTTTACTACTATTATTATTATCATAATTATTATCATAATTACTACAAATACCATTATTATTATTATCATTATTATTATTATTATTATTATTATTATTATTATTATTATTATTATTATTATTATTATTATTATTATAATTATTATTATTATTATTATTATTATTATTATAATCACCATTACCCTTATCATTATCGTTATTATTATTAGGATTTTGTAGGGATCCGTCCTTATTCCTCAGCGTTAAAAATTTGTTATTGATATACAACATTAGCCGTAGTCCATCTGTATTTTTCGGTTTTCGATAAAGTATTTTTGTAAATTCGAAAACTTTAGCAGCGTTCCGCCCTTATTTTACGGTTCATCCCTATTCTACAGTTTTCGACAAAGTATTTTCATTGACTTGGAAAATTTGAGCAGCGTTCCACCCTTATTTTACACGCTCCATTTTTACGTTACTATTTTTGTTAAGTATTTGAATTAATTCGGAAAATTTGAGCAGCGTCCCGCCCATATTTTCCTCCTCAACTCAAATTAATTTATTTAATTCTTATTTAAAAATATGATTTTTCATGATTTTGGTTGTTCGGATTAATCTTTTTCCGATGGCTATTCCTTTTAACTGTTGGAACGATTTCGCAATTTTACCCGCTACCCATTCCCTCTTTTTGTCCTTAAGATCTATTTATGTTCATATTATATTTAATGAGTGCTCACTGGACTACTCGGTGTGGTGATTTGGAGCGATTGTTGTTAAAAATTTATGTCAATTTTACAGGAAACGGATGATGAAGGAGCAGCCAAAGGGAAACTCATTTACGCTCCAATTTCCCCTATGTACGGATAATATTGACGTTCCGATCCCTGCATTCCGCACGCCAGGTCTTCACGGGCACAGATCATCGCCGGTATTCCACGCACTTACACGAATCTGAATACTGTATATGATTTTATTAACTTGTGATGTGTCTTTGGCTGTGGACCACCAAAAATAAAATAATAGAAAAAATAAATTACCACATGAATTAGGCAAAAATCTCGACGCATAAACTGTATATTTAGCATTCATATAAACAAATTTTAAATCGGGCATCGATGTACATAAACCAAAATAACATAACTGTAGATTAACAATCTGAAAATATTGCTACAAAACATAACTATAGATTTATAACCTGAAAATATTGCTACAAAACATAACTGTAGATTAATAACCTGAAAATATTGCTACAAAACATAACTGTAGATCAATACCCTGAAAATATTGATAACTGTAGATTAATGATCTGAAAATATCTGAAAAAAAATCACACAACAAAGTAAGATTTATAAAAAATGTGCATCTTAAATTTGGTTGAAATTAATACTACAAAGTAGTAGTTGAAAATTTGGGAAAACACATCAGTATTTATACCGATAATTTGGGCTTAACCTTGCGTGTTAGTTTTATTGCGATTAAACAAAATTCGACTTTGAAATTATTTGTGTTATCTAAATTAAATTTTTATTTATTTCTTAATTTAAATTAGTAATTTATTTTTATCATTTTTTAAATAAATTTATTCAACCAAAAAATATTTTATTTTTATTCATTAATTCATTAATTTTTACTTTTATATAAATGGTCATTTTACGATCGAATTTTCTTGTTATTATGTTATTTTTTATGTAAATTTCGTGCGGTTCTTGATGCATTTTGTATTTATTTTATTTTACTTTTATGTTTTTGATTTTATATTTATTTATATTCTCTCAGATTTTAAAGTGTTTAGTTGGTGTTGTATATTGTATTTTAAGTTATCTTGGTGCTGGGTTATCGTGCTGTATTACTGATGCATTTAAACAATTCTCAAGGCTATTTGTGTGCTGGCCCAACATCTTTATTGATTCATAGTCAAAATCTTTTTTAATAAATGTCATTTGAAAAATAAAAGTAATGGGTAGTGAAAATTTAATTTAATCTTATATAAATAATAAAAATTAATAAAGCTTTTAAGTTTACGAAAAAATTATTTATTGTCTTTGTTCATTTTTTTACCTCAAAACTTCCGAGTTCTTTTACACACTAAAATAATTTCTTGTATGGTTCCTCTTATATTCACTTGTTGATAACTTAATTCTGTCCCATTCACATTTTCTTCCTACTCTCAGGTTCATTTTCCAGCAGTCGGTAATTTGGTTCTGTACGCATACTTGTTTAATTGCTTCTGTCCCTATGGTTGTTATTCGTAGTTTGCCTATCCCTAGGTCTACTTGGATTCATATGCTTCTATCTTATTTTTCTGCATCTCTACACATGTTTTCGGTGGTACGGCATGATGATGAGTCTTCAGGCTGTATTTCTATCTTTCCTGGTTTTCTTATTGAGTCGAATTGACAGCTTATGCTTGTATTTGTTGTCAGGTGCAGGCATATTCCTTTACTTGGGATTCCTTTGTCGTCTATTGTTCTTATTCTGATCGATTTCAGCTCTTTGAGAGTATCTTTATCGGCTTCTGTTAATTTGATTGACGTGATCAATATCATCAGTTTTGTAGTAGGGACGGTCGGTTTTGATTTTCTCTTGGTTGTTGTATATTTTTACTATGTAGTGGTGTCCTTCGTTTTTGTTTTTTCTCGTTGTTGTCGTTGTCTCTTGTTCCTTTCTTATTTTCCGTTTTTTGAGGAGTGTACTTATTTCCGTCACTGGGTGATTCTCTTTTCTCTTGTTGTGCAGGTTTCTTCCCGTCTTCTGTATCTGGTCTAGTATCTTGGTCATTTCGGTCTTCGTTATTGTTATTGCTTTCTTCCCTGTTATTATCTCCATCCAGGGTTTCCTTTGAAATGTCGTCCTTGACATTTATTGCTTCGATTATTTCCTCATAGACCTTTATTATTCTTGCTTTTAGATCGTCCATTTCCTTTATTTCTTGTTTACTCTTTTGGAATCTTATTTGTTTTCGATGCCATCTATGTATAATTGTTAGTAGTTGTTCCTTTCTGTCTCCGATTCGTATTGCTTCCATTGGATGGTTTGTGAATTTCAGTCTTTCCCATTTCAGCATTGCTTTTATCGTCTTTGGGAATGGATAGTAGGCGTTTATTGTTTCTTTTAATAAAAAATTTCTATTTCTAACCATGTAATTTAAATCGAATACTTTACGTGATGAGCTTTCATAAGTCCATTTCATTAGATTGGCTGCTGCTTCATCTTGTTTGGCGTCGATAGCTTCCCATAATGTTTGAATTGTTTTACCCATTATTTCTCTTTCTCTTATTGTCGCGTTGCTGGTTATAAATTTCACTGCACTTGCCTGTCTTGATTTTAGTGCATAATGTAGTACGTTATTTTCTCCATTATCCTTTTCTTTGAAGGATGATCCAGTTCTTAGTAGTTCTCTTAGAACTGTTCTAGAAGCATCTGCTGCAACCGCAAACATTAATGGTGTTTGTTCCTCCTCATTTGGTATGTTCGAGGTTTGTCCACATTTCTGCATGAATTGGATTATGTCTATTGTTCTTTGAATGCTTCTATGTTGTACTGCAAAATGTAGGGGTACGTTTCCTTCTACATCAGCCATGGTGAAGATTATGGGTATGTTTTCTTTTATGAGATCCATTTCTGGTGGGCTTCTAGCTCCTTTAACGTAATCCATCGCGATCTTTCTCGCTTTGTTTACTATCCTCATCCATCCTTTTCCTTCGACCCATTCTGGCATTATTTCTCTGATGGCTTTTACTATTATGTCCATCTTGTCCACATTGTCCTTTGTGAAGTTTACCATTAATTTTTGTTTCTCTGGTTTAGATTCCTCTGCTATTTGCGTGCTGTTTGGTGCTGCCTCTATTTTTCGGCTTAACGTTAGTTCGTTTATACTAACTTGCTGGGTTTGTGATCTGGTTTTCATACCTCGATTCTCTGATTCTTTTGTTATTGTTTTGGGTATTGCCTTGCATCTGCTTACATTCACATATATAGGTCTGGTGAGTGGATTGTTGACCAATTTGACTCGGACATTGTTCTCGTTTAAATATACTATCTCATACGGTTCTTTGACACTCCTTTGTAATTTTTTAGCGACTCCTGGAATGATTTCTGGCTTTGCGATTATTACCTAATCTCCGACCTGAAAGTTATGTTCGCGTACGTCTCGTTTTTTATCATGCAACTCTTTGTAACTTTCTTGGTTAAATCTAATATTCATACCTGCCGTTTTCCAGATCTCTTGCATTCGCTCTTTGAATCCCGTTACATAATCATCAATCTCCATATATTGCGATATTGGCTGTTGGAATTCCAAGTCTATCGGTATGTTACATTCTCTGCCATACATTAGTTTGAATGGGCTCATTTTAGTAGCTGAATGTATTGACATTCTATATGCCATAAGGCATAGATTTATATATCTATCCCAATCTTTTTGGTGTCTAATTACATAATTTGACATCATTTCAATTAATATGCCATTGAATCGTTCGGTTTGTCCGTTTCTTTGTGGATGGTATGGCGACGTTCTCAATTTCGCTATTCTGAAGTAATTTGTTACTTCCTCTATGATTTCACTTATAAAGTTGGTTCCTTGGTTGGTTAGAATCTGTTTGGGTGTTCCGTATCTACAGCATATTTCCTCTACCAGAATTCTCGCTATTGTCCTGGCTTTCTGGTCTGGTATTGCGAATGCTTCCATAAATTTTGTTAGATAATCTGTTACTACCAGTATATAGATATTTCCGTCGTTGGTTTCTGGCAATGGTCCTACTACATCCATTGCAATCATCGTCATAGGTTCTGGTGGAATCGGCATTGGCTTTAGCGGTACCTTTAGTTTACTTCCTGTGTTTTTTTCTGGTTGCACATGTCAAACAATTCTTTATCCATCCTTTTACATCTTCTCCAATGTTTGGTCAATAGTATTTTTGGCTCAGTCTTGCTTTCGTCCTTTTTGCTGACATGTGTCCTCCAAGCTTCTCATCATGATACTGCATTAGCACTTCTTTTCGTCTACTCTCTGGTAAGGACCTGAGTCGTTTCTCGCCATCCATTAATAATAACCATCCTTTCTCCATAGTAAATCAATGTCTGTGTTTTTTTATATGCTCTTTTAATTTATTGTTGTTATCAAAGATTTTCATATCATTAGTTTTCATGAATTCGATTATTATCTTTAATTCTTCGTCTTCTTTCTGTTCATTTTTCAATTTCGTGAAGTCAATGTCATCTGCTATTATCATACAGATCCGTCTCATGTCGTGGTCCATCAGTTCCTCAAATACAAACCTTGACATGCAATCTGCGTTAGCGTTGGCTTTTCCGGATTTGAACTTGATGTATGGTGAGTATTCTTGCAGCTGCATTACCCATCTCATTAATTTGCTAGAGGCTTCTTTGTGTTGGCCTAACCATACCAATGGTTGATGATCCGTTGTGATATATATCTCATGACCCCATAACAAGTATTTGAAATGCTTGATGGTTTGGATTATAGCTAGTGCCTCTCTTTCGGTTACTGAGTAGTTCTTTTCATGCTTCTTGAATGTTCGACTGTAGTATCCGATGACTCGTTCCCTTTTCTCCTCGTCCCATTGTCCTAGGACTGCTCCAGATGCGTATCCACTTGCATCTGTTGCTAGTAAAAATGGTTTCTTTAAGTCTGGATGTACGAGTATCGGGGCTGATATTAGTTTATCTCTGAGTGTTTCGAAGGCTGTTTGTTGCTCCTTTTCCCATATAAATGGGATATCTTTTTTGGTGAGCTCCTGTATTGGTTTTCCGATAGTTGCATAATTCTTGATAAACTTCCGATAATATCCGCATAAGCCTAAGAATTCTTGCACTTGTGTGACTGTTTTTGGTACTGGACAGTTCTTTATCTTTTCAATGTTTCTCGGGTCTGGTTCTTTGCCTTTTGTCGACACGATGTGTCCTAAAAAAGTGACTTTTTCCTTGGCCCAATCACATTTGGACGGTTTTAATTTCAACTTCCATTGTCGTAATCGAACGAATACGTTTGGATATCTTTTAGATGTTGCTCGAAGGTGCTAGAATAAATTAATAAATCATCAATATATATCATACATTGTTTAATGCCGTGAGTTACAAAGTTCATACATCTCTGGAAGGAGACTGGTGCGTTGGTTAATCCGAATGGCATTTTCTTGAATTGATATAAATCTTTTCCGATTGTAAAGGCAGTTTTCTCTCGGTCCTCCTCCTTGACCTTTATTTGCCAGTAACCACTTTTTAAATCTAACGATGTGAAATAAGCTGCTCCGTGTAGCGTTTGTAGCATCTCATTTATATCTGGTAACGGGTATGTATCCCGTTTTGTTACTGCGTTGAGTCGTCGGTAATCTATACAGAATCTTTATGTTCCGTCTTTTTTCTTTACCATGACCACTGGAAATTGCCACGGTGAGCAACTTGGTTCAATTATTCCTGCGTCTAACACCTTTTGAACTTCTTTTTCTGCAACGGATTTCTGGGCTTCTGCTAGTCGATATGGTCGTAGCGTTATTAGGGTATCATCTGTCAATGGTATCGTGTGTTGCGTCACATCGCTTGTGCCGAGGTCTAAATCGGATGCTGCAAATATCTCTTTAAATTCCATTAGTAGTTTTTGTAATTGTTCTTTCTCCGTTTCGTTTAGTAGCTGACTGTCAACTGTCCATAACTCCTCCTCAGTTCCCTCGGTTTTTGTTGATGGGAGTTCGATGTCCATCATCGGTGTTAGTTTTCCTAATCTTTCGCTTTCGTAAATTACTTTGTCTTCCTCATCAAAGTTAGTAATATTGATTGGAATTTCACTGTTATCGTTTACATATACTATTTCTCTAGCTAATGGCAATTCTCTCTTTTTCTCAAATTTATGGTTAGGTTCGAAGATCATTTCACCTCTGGTTTCCTTGTTCACTTTTACGTAACAGATCATTTGTGTGCGTCCAGGTACTACTATTTTCTCTGAGCATCTCACTTCTGATTTCAACATGCATATTCGTCCAGTTTTATCTCTCAACTCTATAGATCCTAGATCTATTATTATTTCCTTTAATAATTCTGGAATGAGATCTGTTCCAATTATGCAGTCCGCGCTTAATCTCCTGACGACTGCCAAATAAGTATTAATTTTCACATTTTTATATTCGATTATCGACCAGATTTTCCCGATGACTGCTACCGATTCTTTGCTGCAGGTTATCACGTCCATGTTTGCTTCCTCTATACATGGTCATAATTTTCCTGGTATTTTATCCATTTTTATCGCCGAGATGTTTGCTCCGGTATCGATCATTGCTTTTATCTCCACTCCATTTATATCGATTGGTATTGTTAACGTTGGTCCAGCTAACGTTTGTAACATGGCTATTGTTCGTGTTTCCGGATCTTGATCTACACTTCTCGATCTTTGGCTGGTTCTTGATATCAATTTTGCCCAATTCGGTTCGTATGGTGCTGGATATATGTTGCGTAGTGTTGTTGGTCTTGTTATTGGCACGTGTCTTTCCACCGGCGTATTTCTTTCTGCGGGTTTCGCTGCTTTCTTAAGATATTCATACACTGGTGGTGGATGGTTGTAATGTTCATTATGTTTTGTCTTTCGGTTCTCCTACTGTTGGAGCTGTTCTTGAGTTAGCATCTGTGTTCCTCCTTGGTTGTCGTCGTTGTCGCTGTTGTTACTGTTATCATTTTTAAGGTCCATCCATCGCTTCCAGTTGCTTGTTTTTTGTCGTTTTATTCTGGTTCTCTCGGCTTCTAGTCTCATTATCGCTTTGAATTTTCATCCAACTTCTTCACCGGTACCATTCATTCTGGTTAGAGTTTCTACTAATCTCTTTATCTTGTGGATATCTTTTGAGTGTCCATGCAACACCATTGTCTTTGCCAAGAACGGTAAGAATCCTATAACCATCTTCCAGTTTATTGCTTGTCTTTGTGGTGGAAATAATAAATGTTCTCTAGCTCGTTCCAGATCCTTTGTCTGGTATATTCCGCTTTGTGATATATCCACTGGTTTAAATTCTGCCTCACTGACCAGTTTTGTGAGTCCAAATATTTTTGGTAGGGCTACTATTACTCGAGTTGGAAATTGTAACCAACTTCCATCTCTTATTTCGAACAACGGTCCATATACGTTGCTGCAACTGAACATGTTAGGTACAAATTTCTCTGGATTTATCATCCTTGTTACTGGTTGAGCAAATCTGATTTTCCCTTTGTGCATTATTTCTAATTCGTTTATGCATTTGTCTCTTGGGATTATTGAATTCTCCAGCAATTTTGCAATTGTCTTTTCACATTTGTACGTATACATTATTTCGCCGACTATTCTTCCGAAATATCCTTCTTGGAGTGGTAGTAATGGAATTGCGTTATCAGCATTTGTGATTGCCATAGCTAGCTTAGTTTTTAGTATTTCTCTGTTCAAGATACAGTCATTTTTAACTACATCGTAGTATATTTTCTCCATAGATGCTAGGCCTCTGTGATATAGAAAATCCATCTTGTTGTTCATGTAGAGATACAACTTTACCTTCTGTGGGTTTATCTGTGCTTTTGAACTTGGAATTGCTTTCTGTGATAGGAATATTCCTTTGTAATTGGTGCCAATTACCATTTCATCGCACTTGTTTACCATTCGTCCTTTTATAAATCTCATTCCGATTGTAGTATCGGTTGATATTACAACTATTGGCGTGACCTCTGATCCGATAGTTGTGGTAATAGTTGGTTTTCCGATTTTCCGGTTCTCCGTAATTCGTCCATTGCGCTCTTTTGCGTGGTAGTTTCTGTTTCGCTGTGCACTTGTCCTTGTACTTCATCAAATATTGCACTTTTCAGTAAGGTGAGTCGACAAGTTCTGGTATCGGCGTGGTATACGATTGTTGACATCCCCGTATTGCATGATCTATCTGTTGCCAGGCATTGAGGGCACTTTTTCATTGCTTGCGTGTCTGGATCAAAATATCCTTGATACTTTTCTAACTTTACTTGATAACTTTCTATTACTACTACGCCTTTGACTAATTGATTTAGTAGAGTGTTCCGTCTCCAGCCGTTATTCTTCCTGCAGAGTATACTCTGGTGGGTTTTTTTTCCCTCTTCTGCTGCTACTTGAATTCGTCCGGCTATTTGGATATGTCCTGTCGTAAATCCTTCTTCACATTCGCTTCGCGTTACCGAAACCACAGTTGTCTCTGTTCCGGTTTCTATAATTGTTGAATGTGAATGATATCCACAGTGGAATGCTACAATTTTCCTTGTCACCGAACATTCTTTAATTTCTGTTTTTATGAAGTCCACTTCTTGATATACGTTATATGATACTGCTGTAGCTGTTGTCTGCAATCTTCCGGTGTTGCCAGCTTTGCACTCTTTAGTTTATTTTAGTGAATATTTGTCGCCGATCTTTATGTTGTCGCAGTCATATACTACAAACGGTTCAAATCCTTTGATGCACATCATCCATATGAGTATTGTAGTGATGATTGCATTCATTCCTTTTCGAGCTGTTCTTGAATCACTTGCATTGATGGTTGTTTCGGATTCCGTCAATAGTTCCTTCAACTTTGTTTGCATCATCTCGGTTTGATCATCTCCACTTACCAAATTTATAAAGGCTTGCCATCTGCCTTGAGTTAAGATGAATGGTTCGATCACTTTTCTAATAATGTCTGTTATTGCGAATTTGTATCCGTTTGGGTTGTATCTTGGAGTTCGTTTTCTGTATACCGCTATCGTATTGTACATCAGGTAGGCCATTCCTACCAAATATCTATTTGGGTCATCTGATCGTTTTGTTAAGTGATTTATTACCAATAGCAATTCTTCCGGGTCTTAGGTGGTAGTTCGCACTTTGTTGTCCATTATCTTGTTTATTATTGGCTTTATTGCTGCCCAAAGCTGTTTCGCTTCTGTTCCAATATTACTTAGTTTTATATTTCTCTTTATTTCTAGATTTGCTAATCCCAGCATATCAGCTAGTAGTCTGTTGATCCACTTTGCTCCTTGTTCCTGACCTTTTAATTTTCTTGTAACTGTTTTGTTACTTGACTGAGCTTGTTTAATTTCGTTGTCAATTAGTCCATCTGCATTCGTTCTCTGGTTTTCCTTTCTGGTGCTGGTTTGTCTGTTTTCGGTCGTCCTCTGGATTTCTTTTCCATTGCTGTACCTGTTTCTTTTCGTTTGGGTTGCTCGTCTGCCGTATCTCTGGATGTTGTAGCTCCTCGAATTTCATCGTCTTCTCTCTTTCTTTCTTTTTTCTTCTTTGGTGTCTGGTTCTATTATTTCGACTGGTTGCCTCTGTGTACGTACTAGCTCGTCCAGTTCGTCTGTTGTCATGTCATTTTCGTTGTCCATGATGAATATATCTCTTGATTCCGGGACTTTTCTGGTTGTTTCTTCATTCACGATGTCATTGAGATCATTCAATATCTCTTCATCTCCTGTTGTGATAACAATTGCTTCTTCTGCTGCAGGAATGATTTCTGGCGTATTTAGACTTTCTTGTCGTCCTATTGGCGTTTTCGTTTTGGTTTCTCTCTTATTGAGTTCTCTACCTGCGATCTTTGCCACTGTTAATATATTTATTACCCCCAATTGCATTGGTGTGACTCCGATTTCGAGATCGTCGTCCAGCGATCGTCCTTCGTGTTGCAGGTGGAATGGTAATTCATATGGTATTTTCTATCTTGGCGGTGACATAAAAATCTCTTTCAATTGGTTCGAAGTATGGCGTCATAATTTTTAGACTGTACTTTTCTATCGTTTCGGCTGCCCATTCTGTATGTTTCCATTTTCTGATAATTTCTCTGAATTGTTCTGGGTACCAGACATAAACTCTTCGATATTCCTCTATTTCCTTTACGATATTTCGTAGATTTTCTATTCTGTTACAAAAGTCAATTATCCACTTTGCCAGATCCGTTACGGTTGGTCTTTGATTCTTTGCGCCGGTTCTCAATATCGCTGCTAACTCTCTGCATTTTTGCGTTTCTGTTAGTCTTGTTAATTCTTCCTCCACAGAATCATCCATATCTGTGGGCAAATATCTTGTTCCTGGGATTTGTTTTTCGAGTACATTGATTCGCGGTCTCGCCTGCTCTTGTTGGATTCGCAATTTCATTTCTGGTTCCGTTTCCACTTCGATCGTAATATATATCGTGTCATCTTTTACGAATTGGGATGTTTCTCCCGTCACGTATTTTTTCAGCAGGAACTGTGGTACTCCTCCTGCTACATTTTCTGTGGATTTCGGTTTCTTTTCACGGATCTTGGTTCTACTCCTAATTTTTCACCGTGTCGCTTTTCCCAATGTCCGGGTTAGCTATTGAAATTACTGTTTTCTGATTAAATGGCCATTCCAATTTTTCGTTGTATCTGCCCCTTGCCAATAGGAAATACACTGATAGATATTTTCCTTTTGCTACTCCATCTCCGTTTGGATATACTCTCAGTTTCATACGGTATCCTCCGATTTCTGTATAGAACTGATATCTTGTATAGCTGATGATTTTATCCTCTTCCGCCGACTTCACCTTTTCTGCCCATCCACGTATTTTCCATGTATACGGGGCTAATCGAGCTCTATAATTTATTTCCTCATCTTCCTCTGGTTGCCATTCGATTTCGTTTATCGTTTCCTCTGGTAACTCTTCGTATGGCTCATCTTCGTATAGTTCTAAGGTCGTTTCATTAGCTGCGTCTTTTGGTGCCTCTCCTGGAATGTATTTTCTCCATTTCGTTTCGGTTCTCTCCGTTTTCCATTTCCACTCCTTTGTATTTTCGTCATATATCTTTTTCCATGGTGTTGATCGGCATCGCGAGTCGTCGATGGGTTGTAATTTTGTGCTCAGCTTCGCATCTTGTCTCCATACCTGGTAGATTGTTAATATTTGGTCCATTTTTCTCTTCATCTCCTCCTGGAATTCCTGAATCTGTTGTTCCTTTTTCATCTGTCCTCTCGTTATCAAATCTCATGATATCTGTGTCTCGTACAGCTTCTACAAACATTTTCATTGAGATCGGTCTAGTTAGAGACAATCGATTAATATATTTACTGGCTTGGTCTATAGCTTGCTCTGTCATTTTAATTTGGTTTTACCTCATTATTTTCTGTCTCTCTTTTTCCAATCCGGGTTTTATTTCTCTGATGTATAATGTTTGAATTTTCTGCCATATTTCCGTTGTCGTTTCTTCGGTTTCACTCTCGTTTAATGTTATTACATTTATTCCATTTGACCATATTAGGTCATCTGCGAGGTATATGTCTCGCTTTATTTTCCTTCCCTGGTAATATAGAGGTCTATCTTTATAACTGGGTCCTAGTTTTTTCACTACCCATTCGTATAATTTGTTGGTATTTTCACCTCTTGTTGCTATTATCTGTCTCAGTATCTCTGGAAGGTCGATAATCACTTGATATTCTGTTCTATCATATTCTTTTAAGTTCTCTTGATACTTTTTTATCATATCTTTCCACGATGCTGTGAACGTACCATTATCTTGTTTATATCCTTTCGCAATTAGTTTCATTATTCTGCTATACGTTGTTGTATCTTTGAGGTTTATAAACATCTGGTTTCGATCTACCTCGTCCACTATCTCGTTGATTTCTTTTAATATTTCTGTTTCATCTTCTCTTGGCACGTTCGTTTTCATTTCTTCTATTTCTGATTTGGGTTCATCTTTATTCGGTTTATTTTCCTCACATGATTGAAATATTTCTCCACCCAGACTGCTTATTTCGCTTTCGTCTTTGTCTGTCTAGCTTATTGATATGAGGTCGTTCTTCCTCTTTCATTATCTTTGTTGGCCCTTTTGTTTGAGACCATATTTCTTTTATTCTGTTCTCAATTTGCTCCTCACTCCACGTGGGTTTTCTCTTCTGATTCTTGTTTCTATATTTTGTAGCAGTATCCTCTGGATTCGATTTTTCGCTATTACTGGTTCTGATATCTTTTCTTTTTCTTTTGACGTTGATGCTTCCTATTCATCTTTTTGTAGTTCTAATCTTTGGTCTTCCATCTTTTGTGATAGGGCTTTCTTTGCCAGTAATTCTATTTTTTGATCTAGTGCTTGTTCTTGTTCTATTTTCTTTAATGCTTCATCTAGTTTCAGTATTAGTGCCTTCTTTTTAGTTGATCTTTTTCTTGCTTTCGAGTTTCTTCTTTTTTCTTAATTGATCTTTTCTTGTTCTAGAGCTTCTTCTTGCTCCATTTTTTCGAGTACGTTCAGTAGTTTTTGCACTAATGCTTCTTTTGGGAGTACTTCCATCTAGAATTTCAATGTTTCTTCGCTTTGGTCTTCCGTTGTCATCATTTCTACTTGTTTTCTTTCTAGGGTTTCTGGTTCATCTGGTTTCTCAGTTATTGTTTCCTTTATTTGTTGACGCCTTTGTTTTTCCTCTTCTGTAAATTCTTTGATTGCTTCTATTTTTTCCATCAAATTTAATTCAGTTTTTTTCTCATTGACTATCATATCTCCTCCCCTTCGTTCTCAACACACTGCTCCGCAGTATGAGCTTCTTCTGAGGTTTCTAGTCTCATCATATTAATTCTTTTCGGGGTTTGTTTTCGATTTTCCCATCTTTGTTGAATCTCTTGAGCTTCTTCTGTTTGTAATCTTCGCCATTCGGCTTTTTGTTGTTATTGATATTCTCTTGTTCGCAGCTCTTGAATCTCCTCATTGCTTCTCATGACGTTAATTCGTTGTTGTTGTATATTGGCTGGCATCTGTTGCATCATTTCCTTTAATTCCATGGTCATTCGTTGTAGTGTTTCTCGCAACATATCGATTTCTTGTATTACGTTAATCTGTGGGTTTCTCGTAGGATTATTCGTTCTTTGTTGATTTGGTTCTCTTCTCTCGTTGCATCTTCTTGCAATATGCCCTTTTTGACCACAATTGTAGCAGGCCTTGTTTTCAAATTGTCCGGATATTCTCTCAGTATGTCCTCTTCTGCCGCATTTCTGGCAGTTGTGATTCCGAAAGCAGTCTTCGGTTCGGTGTCCCATTCGTTGGCATGTGGAACTTATCTCATTTGCGTTTGGGTTGTTCCTGAAATTATTATTATAACTTACTTGGTTATTACCTCTATCTTCAGGATTCCTTGTTGGCGGTGGCTTGAACATCTGTTGAGCTCTTGGGATGAATTGATTCATGGCCGGATTTGCATTGTTGTTTTGATTGTTGGTATTGGCTGTTGAAGTTGCTGGTTCTGTGGCCATTACTGCTACTTGGTATCCCAATCCCAGATGGGCTTCACATCTATTCGCGATTGCTACTGCTTTATCTAGTGTTTCTGGTGCCAAGCATCCGAGGTTGGCTCGTATATCCTCTCTTTTGATTCCTCTTATGAAGACATCTACCATTTTATCTTCGGGCATATCTGTATCTCCGAAGGCTTCTTTACATAATTTCTTTAGTTCGCAGGCATATACTGCATTAGATTCGTCTCGTCTTTGTTTTCGATGTAGGAAGTCTAATATCTTCCTATTTCCTTTTTTTCTCTATTCCAAATATTTTCACTAAGAAGTCTTTAATCTCTGCCCATGTTGTTAATTTCGTTGGGTCACTCGTAATAATTATCTATTGACCTCGTATCAATTATCAATATGGTCTTATCAATCATCTATATAGTCGTATCAATTATCTATATCATAATAAAAAAATATAAAATCATCACACTCATAATCTCATTCAATCTGTTAATTTTTTTTCCTATGTCTCATTGATTAAAAAATCATTTACTTAATCCTCAATCGCTGGCGCTCTATACCCCTCTATTGTTTCTGTTGGCTCTCCGGCCTTCGGCATTTTATTTTCAGCTGGCACTCTGTGGCCTTTAATATCTAATTATAATCATCTCTCTAATCATAATCATATCAATTATCTGTATCTCATCTGTAATGTCTCATCGTGATCATATCTCATCTTTTACTATCATAATCATATCTTATTTCAAAATCATCTCTTATCTTTAATATCTAATCTAATCATAGTCGTATTCCATTTTTAATCATATTCATATTATCTTTATTCTAATTATATCTCATCTTTAGTATCGGAGTTGAGTTTCATCAGTGACTTTTGCGTGAGTTTGAGGCCTCACACTGACTCTCAATCCATGGCGTCTTTTGTCTAGCGCATTTTACCGGTTACGCCTTTCTCACCGTCATTCGGATATTCGGTACTCGGTGTGGGATCCGGGTTGTGGTACCGAACTCCTCGCTGGGAAAACTAAAAAGAACATTACCTCAGTACTCGGTGTGGGATCCGGGTTGTGTACCTCGAAGAATATAAAAGTATGAAAATGCCTAGACGTTCAATCAAGTTCCAAAAACGGTTTACTTGATTTCCCGAATAGTAAAAAGAAAAAGAAGCGATAAATGGGCGCGGAAATTCTTAATATTTCTATCTATTATCTGCTTGCTCTCCCGTCAGATTTCCGGCACAATTCGGCCGCCCTGATCTGATCCTTAGTAGGTCCTTTCGAGTATGAACCATTTACCGGTTAGTTCACATCTTGCCTACCGTTTGGTGTCCTCGATACTCGATGTGGGATCCGGGTTGTGTATCGAGTCCCGCCCAGCAAAAACAATATTCATTCGATACTCGGTGTGGTATTCGGGTTTTTGTATCGAACGGCTCAGCGCTACCAGTCTCTTGGCTGGTAACAACCTGAACACGACAGTCTGTAGCTGTCCTCTGGTGCCTCACCACCAGCTAGGGAAAAAATTTATCTCTAGATACCTTTACAAAAACTTTAATTCTCTAAATCGTGTGCACTTTCTCTCACCTCTCGGTCCATCTCTTCACTTCCCCCATTAAAATTAGTGGTAATCGCATCAGCAAACTTCCCGAAAGAGGTGATCGATCTCTCGACGGTTGCTTGCTGACATACGCAACTTGGCCTACCATTTCCTTTCTCTGTAGGGTTGATCAAGGTTTCCCTCGGGTGAGCGTACTATCATTTGATAGCTCAGGTTATCGTTTTCCACGTCCTATCTCAATATAATATAGATAAAACAACAAAAATCATACACTAGGAAACTCAGTTGTCGAAATTTTTCCGTCCAATACTTTGTGTCTCTGTGCATGTGCTTTAATTTTTTCCTGATTCGGCTTTCCTATATTTAATTTGTTTTTATTTATCGTTGTTTGGTTATTTTTATTTTAGTTACTCTCGAACACTGCATATTTACTCTCGATATTTAAACAATATATATTTATTTCAAGCATAATAACAATTTTACTTCGAATAACAATACACTTTTATTTCATATTATTATAACAATTTTAATTCGAATAATGAACAATACATATTTATTTCGTATCATAACACCAGTTTTAGTTCATGGGAAGTAGATGGTTATTCTCTCCTTTATTTTCCGTTGACATAACATGCAGTGCGACTCTTGTGCGCATCCGTGACAATAACTCAGGTTTCCGCAAGGTATCATCATTACTCGTGCTTCCTCTGTTTTGCACACATAACATTCTTGATAAGCTTTGGTCTGCTCTTTCATCGTTGCTGTTATCTCTTTCTCAATGTTTTCGACTTTTTTCATCTTCGTATTCCAGTCTTTGTCGAATTCGGCTATTTCCAATCTCATTGATAGAATCTCACAACCTTGTCAACATCAATTAGTTTTATTAATATGCAGAGTTCATCAGAATACAGGTTTGAAATCGTTGCTATGTCTTCTTTGACTCGTTTAATTAATTTTTGTTTATTAATTAATTCCTCTAGATCAGCGTTTCCCAAAGTTTTTTCACCGCGGCACCCTTTTTGATTTCAAATTTTTGACGGAACCCTTATATACTAATATATTCGAATTTTAATTTTAAATATTAATATGAGCTATATATTATTATAGAAAATTATAGTAATACTGCGCTTTGGGTGTGTCTTCATTTCCTATACTTGTAAATCCATACGACAAATAACTGATGTCATATTTTCGTTTTTTTATACACAAGATTGAATCATTTCTTGGTCTTTTTAATTGAGAATGATCACTTTTTGTAGAAGTGGTAGGCTGCTGTTCTTCAGAAATATCTTCGGCAGTCTTTTCAGCAGTAGGTGCACTTATTGAACTGTTTTTCTTTTTCAAAGTCCCTTCTTTTAACCAAAGATCCATAATCACAAAATTTGGGATAACTATATTCACAAAATTTATCGATAATCAAAAAATACTCATACGATTATTTTCAAAATTTGAAAAAATTACTTACCTTTTTATCAAATATTATTAAATGAAATTTTAAATTCGTAATTTTAATGCGTATTTTAAAACAATATAATTAAAAACTGTGGTTTCCCTTTTTTTTATTGACTTAAAAATCTAAAACGGGAATAAAAATATTGTTGCCAGATCTAGGTTTTATAACAATACTTTGTACTGATGATGCTGAATGAAATGGAATTGGGACATATAAAATAGAATGGATATATGTTTTTTGAGGCAATATCAAATGGAATCGAAAAAGAATTTTAAATTGGATTCGTATGGAATCGAAAATTATTTATAAAGATTTTTTGGAAATATATTTACAAAAAGTTCGTGGAACCCCTGCTATCAGTTCGCGGAACCCACTTTGGGAAACGCTGCTCTAGATTATCGTTTTCAATGTCCAAGATACCCTTCAGTTTTGCTATTATTTTGGCTGGTTCCATCTATAAAATACTAATTAAATATTTATAGTTGCTCATTAAATTTATCCTAATAATATATTAATTAAATAGTTACTCGTTGAAATTTATCCGATTATCGTTTAAAATATTAGTTTACTATTTATAATTACTCGTTGGAGTTTATCCTATTTAAAATACTAATTTAGTAGTTATAATTACTCGTTGGAATTTATTCTATTATCATTTATTTACTCCCTATGTTTTATTGCTTTCCTTGTTGTTTATCGTTGATCCCCTTACTTACCCCATTTTATTTTATCCCGAAATTTACCCTTTTAATTATGTGTTGTTTACTTGTTCGTTGCGTGAGTGTTATTGGTACTTTAACTGGGTATTGTATTATCAGGTACTGGTAAGTGTTTTGATTGAATTTATCAATTCTCAGGTAGCATGGGCATTGATTCATATGCCAAATTATTGGTAAGATGATTTCATGTCAATTTATTTCCTTGGGTTCTTTGCAAAAACAATCATGTTTGATCCCGACTGAGCCCCCAAATTTATATGGTGGGTTACTGGGTACTATTTTTTGTTTTAATCTTACTGTGATTACCCAGGTAACGTCATATAAATATTTCTTTGCTGCCACTCGGCACCCGTTGCTAAGCAACGTTGGAACTGTGTTCAAGTGGGTAGATCGTCCGCAAAAAGTGAGCGTTATTACTAATGTTTTAATTGCCCGAACGATCTCTGGGTTCAACGAGCTGTCGTTAGAAGACTTGTGCTCGCTTTAGATTATTAGGTCCCCTTTGTGTCGTAGATTTTATCGTTTGAGTTCATCCTAAAACAAAACAAAATTCGACAATTATATATTAAAATTAAAACAAGTGGCTACATATCGTAAGGGTGCATTTTAGTGTGTAGGTTGCTGAGTTTTTAATATTCGAGCGGCTCGGCGTTTTGCCCGCTCCTTTTGTCCAGGACGATAACTATTCGTTGTTGGTGTCGTTTTTGGAGTCGCTACCGTCTCTCGATAGGCTAATTGGGGAAGAGCAAAGACGAGGGTGTAAGTTACAGCTGCTCCCCTTGACAGGCAGATAGTGCAACCTCCAGTCCCCTTATTTGCGTTCTGAGGCTCTGATTTAATTGCTTTTCGTCTGCCCATCCATTTTGGGCTGCTGTAAGCCTTTGATACATTAACTTGGCCTTTTTTGGGTCCACCCCAATGGCTTTTGTCTGCTGAATCTCGCGGGACAGCTGGACAATCTGGTCGTAAAAGTTTTTTCTAGTTTTCCGTGCGTGCGCTAGTTCCGTCTGTTATGTTTGCAGGGGTTCCATTTCTATAATAACGAAAATTAAATTTTTTGGACTATAAGTCTTAAATTATCAGATTTTTTATAAATTTCGAGTTATTAATTTATCACACAATTCTACAATATTAACTAAGCAGACAAGGAAAACTCAAGGACATCAACTAATTATTTATTTAACTAAAATTTAATCATATATGGTCCATTGTGACTCCATAGCCGGATCATTCACTGGGTGGAGGACCTGGGTGGGGTCCTTGAATATAATCCTCAGCGGCCGGCTGAGTTGGAGAGTACTCACGGTATACGAAAACTGGGCGTTTTGTATTTCTGATCCACTTGGAGTTGGCTGGCAGCACATAATCGTAGGTATCGGCGATCCTAACGGCCGCGATATCATCCTCCACGTTTGCCAAGTATTGTCGAGCCCAGATCACATGGGAGTCGACCAGGCGTTGGTGGTCTTGGAGACGTGCCAGAAGGGCTCGGGCCCGGTCATGAATTTCTTGGGCCGGACTCTGGCCGCCTATTTGTCCGCTCTGCATAAACGGTCTCCTATCATTTCCCTCCGAGGTTAAGGCGTTCCATTGAGTTTCTCTTGGTTGGGGCATATCGGGGGTATTTCTTCCGCCAGATGCGTCGCCAGGCTTGTCGCCACTGATCGGCAACGTGCGTGGGAACGTAGACAAAGGGTCCTGATCTTTCTAAACAAGAATTAATTAAATTGAACCATTTAAAATTTTTGAGCAGTAATTATTCTGTCCCTCGCCTCATGTTGATTATATCGACATCCTATTTTTCGGCATTATAACTACTTCAAGTGTCATTATCTTGCTAACCCTTTCGTTGATTTTACGTTTACGAAACAATTTCTACGAACCGTTTATCCACTCTGGTTAATCATTGGATAGTTGTTCAATCCAAATTGAGCCTACATAATAATAGTTATCCTGAAGACCCCAAGTACTGATGCTTTCAAATTTCTAAATTTATCAATTTTTTCAGTTAGTTAAAAAGGAAAATTTAATTTCTATTGTTTGAATCACCTAAATAATATATGTCAAACAGTATTAATTTGATTATTTAGTGATCGTTCTTCCCAATGCAAAGAAATAGTTCTCCTTTATGATTTACAAGTTACATGGAAGAAAATTAATAGCGATAAATGTCTGCTTACACAGGTAGATTGAAAATTAGGTCTCGATTAAATTTCATTTAAATGGTTACGGGTAAGCAGCGTTATTTTAAAAAAGTGAAGAAAGTATTTTCAAAAATCAAATAAATTTTTAGTTAATCTCACATTATCTAAAAATCCTTATTAAAAAATACATATATGTACTTTTATAAAAACTTATAAATATGCATACTTAGTGAAATTACTATAGGGAGGGTGCAATTTAAATGTCCAAACCGGTTCTACTAAATGTTGATTATAAGATCATTGTCTTAACTTACTATACCTATTTATCTCGTTTGTCCTGCAGATCATTTCACAAAACTTTCTTCATTTATCCATTTAATTTGTTACGAAAAGAAAATCTAGTATTATTGAGCCAATAATAATTAAATGAATTTTACTTAATTATTTAATTTATCACAAAAATTGTTTATTTAATTTGCTTACAAAAAATTAATATTACTGAAAAGATCCTTAATTGAATAGTCACTTAATTATCTGAATTACTACTAAGAGAATTGTTAATGAAATAATTTCAAATTTAATTTACTTATCTATTCATTTTAATGTCAGGAAAATCCATTATTATTTGGGAGATTGTTGATAACTTATCTTATCTGCTGATCATTAGGAATATCATCAATGATCTATCCCGAGCTTTCTCGGCATGGCACTTTGACAGCAAAATTGTAGATCTCCTTTATCAAATAATTTTGGTTATGCAAAAGAAATTGATTGACACAATGCTAGTGGAATTCGCTATTCGGGTTAATTCCTCATCAAACCGGTTGGAGAGAAAGAAAAATGTGTACGAGATTTGGGGTTGACATCTAGCGTTTTGACTTAACCTCGATAATTTACTTCATGAAAATTAACGTGAGATTCATAATAAAACAAAAATTCTTTATTTTCTAAACTATCGTTAGCCTAAATCGGATTCATGCGGTTGATATTGAGCTCCCGGCTAAGACTTATATGATTAGACAAAAATTTGAATGTATGAATGGATTACCTGTAACGTTGGGTCGAGATTTCGAAGGCATGGCTTCAACTGGGGGCGTCACTGGCGCGTTTCTATCCAATCTTTCCGGTTGGAAATACATTTCAAATATCTGTGGATTAATGATTTATATCGATTTTGTCCGTGATTTTATTATTATCGAGTATGTCTGAGGGTGAGCGATTTTATTACCTGCGCACGCTTCCTCGACCGCGAGTAGATGTGCGTGTCAGCAGTTGTTCTGGTTGATCTACTCGCTACTTTCTCTGGGTGTTTGTGTGTTCCTCTTCTCGGTAAGTGGTTGTATTATTTGTGTACACAAATTTTATTGATTGACATTTTTAGGAAAGGTTGCGGTACACACTAAATTGTTTGACTAAAATTCGCTGTGCGGGATGTTTGGTTCATGCATGTATGTTAAATTTGGTGGTGCATTATTGTGTGTAAGTGATGATGCCTATTGATTTATTTGTAGTAAGTTTTTCAATTTTTCACTGCTTTTATCTGATTAATTATCACTTGCAGATTCAAGCTCGTTCGCGGTTTTGTGATAATTCTTTCCAGCCAGATTTTGTTAACTACCAGTATGAATCAGAATTTAAATTCTATCAATTTTTATTTTCGTTCCTTCAGAAATTTATCGTTTTAAGCGAGGGATGGGCTGCTTTGATCTCACTTGGAATTATACGTCCTATTTTGGTCGGTGGGAAGTATTTGAATTTATACGCAACAGTTATTTTATTAATTTATAGATTCACGCTCACTTGGTTGGGGTCTCTGGGTTAGTCAAGTGGGGCACGTAGTAATTATAAGTATTAACGGACGATTGGCTATTTTTTATTTTATAATTTTTATCCATTCAGATTCAATCGTAGTGGACATCGGCTGGCTAGAAGGGATCCATGTCGAAACTACTCTGTTATTTATGGATTTTATCTATCAGTAAACGATTTGTCAGTTGTTGTTGGGGATTAATTTTTGTATCAATACTAATTAAATAAAATTTTTCCTTCTATCCGAGAAACTGTTATTTTTCCAGTACTAGTAACAGTCTTGGCGTATGTGTCTTTTGATTTATTTTACTTAGATAAGACATTAGGTTTAACCAACGAAAGGAATGGATATAATGAACTGGTTTGGATACTCGTCAGAGGTGGAAGATTTACTGTATTTATGAATACTGACGGAGTCCTGGTTTATTTAATTATCCAATGGTAAAAGTGTGACTATTATGATATTTGTCTGAAATATTTGGATTTATGATCAAGGTTTATTCTCTGTGTTACTTTTAATTAGTTTTAAGCAACTAAATTTTTTACTAAAGGTAATTTAACGTACGCTTTGATTCAATCTATCTTTTATTTTCTTGGGTTTTATGGATTTTAAATATTATTTTAGTAAATTACAATGTACCTACTATCTATTCCTTGTTATTGTGAACTTTTACAAATTTTTGTCATTATTTCAAGCGTCTATAGCGTCTAACATTTCTCCCAAAAATCTCCGCTATCAAACATTTTTACTGAATTCTTTACACGTTGGATTGAGGGTCCTTAACTATTAATTTCCCGTTACCTTTTCTCTCTACATCCTTATCTAATTTTAAGCATTAAACTGGAAGTGAAAGCAATTACTACATTTAATTCAAGGAAAATTTTCAACACGTTTATTCTTGAGGTTTACTATAGCTACATTATCTTATTCCTTACTCGGACAGTGCGTTAGAAGTTTATAATGGCTACTTTACGAAACAACCTCTATATTTTATTCAATTCTTAATTAAAATCTACATTTACTTGGTTAACATTGCTGATCCTCGATGGGAAATTAGTAATTCCTAACTGCTACTGTCATCCTATGTTTACCCCACATGACTTTTAATTATCTAGGCTATCTTTGGAGACTATAACCATGAAGATTTATAATGATTTCCCTATTGGTTTTGGTTACAAAACAACAACTAGATATTCGTGATTAAATTAAGTTACTAATAACTACTTGAATCTATATTTTATCTAACTTCGTTGCCCTAACTTAAAGTCATTAATTATTATAAGTTCACGGCCCTCGCTCGATATTTATGATTACTTTAACTTATTAATAGCTTGAAAATTTTGGTTATATTAAATACATAGCGATAGTTTGAACCTATAATTGATTTTAAATTTGTAACAACGATTTCATTTTATATTCCCGTCACCTTTCTCCTGTTTGACCTTAGACGCATTGTGTTCATATTATAGTTAATGAGTGCCTACTGGACTACTCGTGTGGTGATTTTGAGCCGTATGTGAGTTCAGTTTAGGTCGAATTTATGGAAATTGAGAGACGAGGAAATAGCCAAAAGACCACTTCCTTATCCCTCTCTTCCCTTATACGGAATAATATTGACGTTCCGACCCCTGCGTTCCGCAAACCGGAGTCTTCACGGGCACGAATTATTGGCAATTTTCCACGCACTTACACGAATTCGAATAATATGTTTGATTTTAATAACTTGTGATGTGTCTTTGGCTGTGGGCCGGAAAAAAATTTCGACAATGAAAAATAAATTTATGCATTATAATAATTTATTTAAAAAAAAAGCATAATATACCCGATACATTCAACAAAATAGCATAAATACACCGCTCTCCCCACGGCGACACCCAAGCAGAGCTCCATTGAGGTTGCGAGGAGACGACGTGGAGAGAGTTCCAAATAAAACTCTCACTTACATCGTAATTTAAAGTTTCTGAAAACTGATTCTGGTTAAAAACCGATTAAAATTGTGTAAAAATGAATCGGTATATATACCTATTGTACGACCCTAACCTTGAGTGTTCTTTTTGATTTAGTAAAACAAAATTTGACCTGGATTTTCTGGTATATTCTAATCTTTAATTTTATTATTTTGAGATTTTATTTGACAATTTTTTCTTTAGAATTTTTAATTGAATTATTTCTAATTCAAATTATTTGATTTTTATTTCATTTTCATGAAATTTTGTATTTTTTAATAAATTGTCAAATTTCGGTCAAAATAGTTGGGTTTTCGTGTTATGTTTATATTTATTTCGTGCTGATCTTGTTGCATTTTGTTATTATTTTAATTTATTTTTGTGTTTATGATTTTATATTTTATTGTTTTCTCTCTCATATTTTGATAAGGTTTATTGGTGTTTTAATAGGTTTGAATTTGAATTTGCATGTTATATTTGCATGTGTGTTACCGATTCATTTAAACATTTACAAGGCCGTTTGTGTTCTGGCCCAACACAATATATGATTTTTTGATGTTGAATTATGCTATTACGAATTTAAAATATAGGATGAATTATGGATTAATAATATCTATTATATTTCCGATAATTATTTCATGAATTCGAGACTTTTACCCAATGGATCTGGTAATTTTCATTTACTCCTTTTACGGCCCACAGTCAAAACAAACTGCAAGTAATTAAAATCACACATAATCTACCAAATTATGTAAGTGCTTGTATAATCGCCAATAGTTCGTGCCCGTGAAGGCTCCGGCGTGAGGAACGCAGGAGCTGGAACGTCAATATTATCCGTACATATGGGAAATTGGAGGGTAAATGAGTAGTCCTTTGGCTGCCCTTTCATCATCCGTTTCCTGTAAAATCGACATAAATTTTTAACAACATTCGGCTCAAAATATCCAACATCGAGTAGTCCAGTGGGCACTCATTAATTATGAAATGAACATACATAGATCTTAAGGTCAAAGAGAGGGAATGGGTAGTGGGGAAAAATTGCGAAATCGTTGCAACAATTAAAATGAATAGCCATAGGAAAAAGATTAATCCGAACGACCAAAATCATGAAAAATAATGTTTTTAAATAAAAATTAAATAGATTATGTTAAATTGAAACGGAAAATATGGGCAGAACGCTGCGCAAATTTTTGGAAATAGTTAAAACACTTATCATAAAAAACTGTAAAATAAGGACGGAACGCTGCTCAAATTTTCCGAATCAACTAAAATACTTATAGAAAATAGAAAAATAAAAGTGAAATGCGACTCAACGGTTGGTATAAGATTATTATGAAACTGAAAAATAAGGGCAGAATGCTGCTCAAATTTTCCGAATTGATGAAAATACTTATTGAAAATAGTAAAGTAAAATGAAATGTTGTTCAAATGTTAGTGTAATATCCTTATAAAACCGACAAATAAGGGCGGTACGCTGGTAAAATTTTTCGAATTAACATAAATACTTTATCGAAAACCGGAAAAATACAGATGGATTACAGCTAAATTTTTATACAAGAAAAATATTTTATAAAGCGGAGGAATAATGAAGGATCCCTAGTAAAAACTTGATAATAATAATGATAATAGTAAGGATAATGGTAATTATAATAATAATAATACTAATAATAATAATAATAATAATAATAATAATAATAATAATAATAATAATAATAATAATAATAATAATAATAATAGTAATAATAAGGATCATAATTAGGATAATAATAATAGTAATAATAATGATAATAATAATAGTAGTAAAAAAATCATAGTAGTAATAATAATAAATATGATGGTAATTATATAGTAATAAAAATAATATCCAAAGGTAATAGTAGTAACAATTAATAAAGGTAATACATATAATAGTAACAATGATAATGCTAATGACAATAATAGGAAGCATAGTAGTTATAATAGGTATAAGAGTAAGAGAGATAATGTGAGAATATTTAACTTAACCAAGGGGTACAGGCCAAAGAATAATCATCAACACGGACAGCGATAAGAAGGACTATGGGAATGGACATAACAATGAATGATATGAGAGTATAGGTTAACATTTGACAGAGATAGGAGAATAATGGGAACTAAAAATCGAAATCGAGCACAGGCCTTCTATCGGCCGCTCGTTGGACCCATGGATCGTTCAGTCAATTATAGCATTAGCAATAGCGCACACTTTTTGCGGACGATCTACCCACTCGAACACAGTTCCAACGTTGCTTAGCAACGGGTGCCGAGTGGTAAGTGAAAGAATATTTGTATGGGGTTGTCTGAGTAACAACCATATAGTTTCAAAATATCAACACCCAGAAACCCACCAGTCCTTAACTTCATGCAGATGAATCATTAACAAGAAAATTGATCATTTTCGGGATGTCGAACCCAATATCTACACTTAGAAATTGCGGTGTTTGCCTAATGCGTAATTGACTGCAATAGCATTGGATATGCAGTTCCTACAAATACTTCGATGAATCTCCGAGTATCCAGAAGGCTAAGCGTTCTTTTCGTTAAGATCCATAACGAAGCAGTCATACTTTAATAATTATCGTACCGAAAAATTCAGAGCATTTATAGTAACTTGGTAATATAGTGGTAGGTCTACACTTTGTCAGCATCCAGTTAATATAATAAAATTAAATTAAAATTAAAATAAAATAAAACAAAATATTTATACGAATTCAATAAGGATATTTCAATTTATTTTCCGTGAAGGATCGAAGTACAATGCTCATAACTATGGTTAACGCATAAGCTGTTAAATGAATACAAAACCAACTAAAACAATTAACATCAAATATTTACTAGTCGAAAAAGAATCATAAGAATTACGCGTCGTAGAACCGATGTAATCTGTCATATTAGTTTGTTCGACCGCGCTGTTTGAGGAATTCGGCACTGTCAAGAGAACTGCGTCATTATTAAATATGTCTAAATTTTCCTTATCGATTTTATTTAGTTCATGTTAAAAAAAAACTATCATTACACAATTCATTCAACAAATTCCCCACATCGGTATTATATTCCTTGCGCGCTCTGTATTATTGTGAAACTCGCCTAAGAAAATCGTGGATAACAGCATTTCCTAATCTCTCCCCTGTATTCCGACAATTTTATGGAACTTGCTGAATGGTTTGCTAAACGAGCATCAATAAAATTAATTTAAAAAAATCATTTATAATTTTAAGTTGTTGTTGGAAAAAAAAATCGATTACATAAGTCTCTAGCCTCGTCGTCTAACGGATTTCCACCAGTGCATTCGTCATCCTGTTCAACATTAATCAAATCGATACATAATCTACTATTAACAAGATCTACCTTGAGGTTTAAATTATTATTAAAGAGGATAAATTATTTACAAATCATTTAATACATTCATTTCATTATTACAGTCATTAATCATTGCTTAAAATTACTTAACAAGTCTTATTCCCTTTATTTACGTCATTAGGAGGAGATTTTAAAACAGAATCTTACTTCACATTAATTTTTATTACAGGATATGACATGAGTTCTCTTGACTTAACCATTCCGACAAATCGTAAGTGTTAATTTTAAGGGGGACGTATTTCGTGGCATTCAACAATTTTGTCATATGCGCTGGTAATGTATCGATAGTAGATTGTTTCTTCCTTGAGTAGATCGGACAGTTACAGTTGAAGTGATGGGTCAGTGTCTGGAGTCTTAAGTAATATTAATAATAATTGTAGTTGCCGGTTTAGCCCGAAATAGATAATTGAACGGAACAAAGCTTCAACGAGGCGTTCGATTTAACACCTTGTATTTTTGGGAATGCATCTTAAATTATGGCTAATTCTAGAGGGTCGTTGTGGGAAATAATTACCTTACGACGGCTACCTAGGACTCACAAAGTTAAGACATGATCAATAAATAAAATTTATTTACTTAAAGTATCGGCTCTAGATTCTTGTATCACAACGTCCTCTGGAAATTCCCTTGTAGAATTTTGGTAGTTTGATGGATGATACATTTTAGTTTACCGTAAAATACTGATCGGCGTCGAGTCAGCAGCGACATTTATGGGATGGAGATATCATCGGGGTTCCCCATGTAGTCTGGTGGCGATGTGTGCATGCCAGTTTTAAATTAAACTAATTTGGCTACTATTACGTAAGATGAATTTGCTGACTGGCTTGTGTGTTTGTCGGTTTAGTCATTGGTGAGCGACACACTCTTCCTCCACTATTATCGCCTAATTGTTGATGCGCCGTGTGTGGAGATTTTTAGAATTATCGATCGTGGCATTCTCGCTAAATGTCACGCTCCATATTTATTTTATGGATTCAGAATTTTCATTTATCCGACCACTACTTATTGGAGGAATACAAAATTGGTATTGCTGTTCCCTTCGACTGAACGGTTCTGATTTAATTTAACTATTTGCTAATGGCAGCTCTTCTCCTCCAATGGTTATTTATTTCCATGGTAAGTTGTTAGTTATATACGGATATTATTGGAGACTAAACAATTCAAATGGTTTCTGGGGATCGTCTTAATATGGCGGGGGAGTGCGTTCGGGGTCGTGGTTATTCAGGTCCGGGAATTTGGGTCAACAAGGCCTTACTGTGGGTTATTTCGAACTTCCTGATAAACGGAGCCTGAGAATTGTTTCTACATCCGATCTCAAACCAAAACGATGTTGATCCGCAAGGTATTTTTGCGTTCAAACCAAAACAAAGGAAACATGCGTTGGAATTTGACTCGTCGTACATTGGATATGACTAGCAAACATTCTGTTGTTGTATGGTTTAATTGATTGTTCCTATGTTCATATGATGGGTAAAGTACTGGTTGGCTTTAATTTCTTTTATATGTTTTATGTTTTTACTATTTTATTTCGTCGGGAGGAATGGTAATAAAAATTCTTTGGGAAATAATTTTCGTTCCAGGATTAGATTCATTTTTTATTATACTCACTATTAATCCTCCATTTTAATATTTTCGTCAGGTATTCATATTTTTATGTTTTAATTCGGGTGGTAAATGCGTTTAATATCAATAGAAGTTTTGGAACCAATTTCGTTTAATCCGAGCGTCTCAAAGTTTGATTTACTCCCGGTTGCTGAAATCTTAATTTTTTGGTCTGTGATTTTATTTAACGTCTGTATAATTTGTTCACATTTAATATTAATTTTTTATCAACTCCTTATTTTCTAACGCCTTGGTTTAATGATTTTAGCGAAATTCCCTTATCTTTAATCATGGTATATTGATTTCAACCACTAGTTCCTCGATACACTTCGCGGAAATCTTTATATCCTAGCGTAGCATTTTAATTCGATCATATTTGGGAAACCTTTTATCTCATATTTATTCAAATTTTATATTTTCCTTAGCTCCTTAGTTGGGTGGTAGTTTGAAACTTTTGTCTCATGTTAGTTCAGGGTAATTTTACCGATTTTTTCTTTGGTTATAGTATTACTCAGTATTTATACTACAATCTCTTACATTTTACACGTCATTTTACTTAGCAAGTTTCCTTTTACAACATTTTCTATATTATGGCGTTTTATTAACAACGATTTAATATTTTTTAGACTTCGTTATATTTGTCGCATAGCAACGATTTTATTTATTTAAGATTCCCATCACCGTCCTGCATTTTGGTCCTAGGCGCGTTGTGTTCATATTATAGTTAATGAGTGCCCACTGGACTACTCGTGTGATGATTTTTAGCCGTATGTTTAGGAGATTGGGAGACGAGGAAACAGCCAAAAGACTATTTCCCCTTTCCCCTCTTCCCCTATACGGAATAATATTGACGTTCCAGTTCCTGCGTTCCTCACGTCGGAGCCTTCACGGGCACGAATCGTTGGCGATATTCCACGCACTTACACGATTACGAATTGTATGTCGGATTTTAATATCTTGTAGTGTGTTTTGGCTGTGGCCCGGAAAAATTTCGACAATATAAAACAAATTTTATGCTATTTATAAATTTTATTAAAAGAAAATATAAATTACCCGATACATTCATTATAAAATACAATCATAAATACACCGCTCTCCCTACGCCGACATCCAAGCAGAGCTCAAATCGAGGTTGCGAGGATGCGACGTGGAGAGAGTTTCGAACAATACTCTCACTTACATCGAGATTTAAAACAAGGTTCAAAATAACTTTCAAGTTTTGGAAAAACTGATTAAACAATTAAAACGACTAAAATTGTGTAAAAATGAATCGGTATATATACCTATTGTACGACCCTAACCTTGAGTGTTCTTTTTGATTTAGTAAAACAAATTTGACCTGTTTTCTGGTATATTCTAATCTTTAATTTTATTATTTTGAGATTTTATTTGACAATTTTTCTTTTGAATTTTTAAATTGAATTATTTCTAATTCAATTATTTGATTTTTATTTTCATTTTCATGAAATTTCGCATTTTTGATAAATTGTCAAATTTCGTCAAATTGTTGGGTTTTCGTGTTATGTTTGTATTTATTTCGTGCGGATCTTGTTGCACTTTGTTATTATTTTAATTTATTTTTGTGTTTATAATTTTATATTTGATTGTTTTCTTTCTCGCATTTTGATAGGGTTAATTGGTGTTTTAATAGGTTCGATTTTTAAATCTGCCTGTTATATTTGCATGTGTGTTACCGATTCATTTAAACATTTACAAGGCCGTTTGTGTTCTGGCCCAACAATTCATTGTCTGTGTAGAGTTCGTTTGAGAAGCTATTCGTTACCTCTGTTAAATGTGAATTTATTTCATAAAAACCATTGATCGGTGCTATATTTTGTTTAATTTTTTGAGATTTTTTCAATTTTCGTATATTTGGTTTTTGTTTTATTTGTTTGCACTCGTCTCTCTGTTATTTCTTCCTGTTGAAATTATGAGATTATGCATGATTTGTTGGACTTGAGTTTCTGCTGGATAGTTTCATTTTGTGTTGACTTTCGCATCTGAATTTCTAAACATTTGAGGGTGTGTTCGAGTTTTAGATTTTAGACTTCTATCATTTTCATTGTAAACAAAATTATCTATTTTTTCTCATCTTTGGGACATTGGGTACAGTGAACGTTGATTTTTCGAAAATCGGGATTCTTTAGGTATTAGCAAATTTCGTCATAACTATCACATATACTATCGTATAGTCTGAACAGATGAGTTTTCTACACATTTTTAAGGAACTCTCAGCGGTTTATCATTGCCATCATCGTTTTATGATCGTTATCATAATCATAGCTACGCTACTTCTGCTTCCCACCTTTAATATCCGACTACTACTTACAAGTTATTATTATTTACGTTTATCCGACTTTTTATAATGAATTTTAAACTGTAAGTGGACTAGCCAACCTCCTACTCAAGTTAGGTATGATTTCTGTTTCTTTCTCTTTTAGATATTTGTAAACTTCATTATCATATTCTTGGAGTTATCTGTCCGTTTGGATCCTCTTCTTGTTTTTTCTAAGGTACTGATCGATCGCTTGTCCATAATCGTTCAGGATGTTCATTTTCTTTAAATATATACAGTGATTCCTGCAGACTGATTTTACAGTTTTGAGTTTTGAGTTTTTCGATTCTTAATTTGCGGGTTCCATTTTTCATTCACCCTCACTTTCTCGTTTAGTTCAATGAATACAACTTATTGTTTCTTATCATCGTTCTAGTGTGTTCGACATCCTTGATCACAAGTTTCCACATTTCCTCGACTTACAGTTGTGCTTTGCAGTTGAGTAACTCAAGTGGAAATTTGATTGGTTTCTTTGGGCATTCTGTCCAATGTACTTTTAATATGAATGTTTGTTTGCCGTTACAGTTGTTTGGATATTCTTTTTCACATTTGTCACAGATTTTCCATTTGATGAGTTTTGGTGCTCTGTTTCATTGCTCGTTGTTCCACAAGTGTCACATTTCCATCTCTCAATTCGCAGATTTGTTCATTCATGGTTTTCTACCTCTTTCTTTATTAGTCGTATTTTGTGCATTGGTTTTTCATATACTCGCAATTCTTTAAATTATTCTTTGCATCTTTTAACGATCCGTTACAATAGTACTTGCTCTGCTGACACTTGATGATAAATTTTGATACCTATTTAACCTTGAGCAAAATAAATATGAATATGAAGAAAAATTAATATGACCTTGAAAAAATATTTGACCTTTTTTGAGCAAAAACCAGATTTTTGAAATTTTGTTTATCTGACAGTAGTAGGGAATTCAAATGGACGAAAATCGTCCAAGAATCATCAAATTAACGATAAACAAGACAAAAACTAATTAAAAAGTTTAAAAAAGTTAGCAAAAGATATAAAAATAAATAAAAACATTAAAAAACAATTAGAAAACAACAAAAACTAAGAAATCACTAAAAACTACCAAATCTGCTATAAATTTATCAAAAACGATTACATTATATAATATAAGAATCAAGCTCAAAATGTAATTCGAAGCTTTAATAAAAAAGAAAGAGTAAAATCTGATAAGTCATAGAAAATCGATGAAATTTGAAAAATATATGTAGGTGGTTTGTTTTACCACATTGACAAAATTTAATGGTACTTTACAACAAGAACCTACCAACTCTTTAAAAGAAACCCTGAGAAGGACCACGATTCGATTTTTTCTGAAGCTTTATTTATCGTAATCGAGGGACATTACCAAGTAAGGGTAATTCTAGATGAATAAATGCTTACTTACATACTGATATCGTGCGAATGAATTCCGGCACCCGATCAACGTATCACACGGGACTTGATGTTTCATTCACTAAAGGACCTTTGAAACATTGACACGATCACTATTGCTAGATATAACACCGATTAAAATCGGCAGAATAATAAATACCAACAACTTCAGAATCGTTTAATCTGACGACGTTGAATAATAAAATGAAATAATGATCGATACCCATTAGGAGAACTATTTAATCCGACAACTACAAGTGATTTAAAAATGACAGATATAAATGTATGGCAGATCTAAATTCAATTTAATTCTAACTGAAAAGATGAAAAGATGACATTTAATTGCAATAAAATGCCCGACTGCAATAACCGAATGGTTAATCGACAATTAGGTAGATTTTTCGGGAGATGTTTGAAAGAGGGTCACCCAAAAGACTGGTCCTCCATCTTCCCACTACCATTATAAGTTTCATAATTGACGTTCAGGTTCGTCGTTACGCACTACTAGACCCTCACGGGCACGAACTATAGGCGGATAAACCACACTTACACAGCTCGGTAGTTGTGTGTGAGTTTACTATCTTGCAATTCGTTTCGGCTGTGGGCCAGAAAAAATTCTACACATAAAGAAATCGTATAATTAAAGATCATAATCATTTATACATATCCAAGTCTTTACATCATCCTTGCAACCTTGCAAATAGTAAGATTCGTAGAGAGTAGTGGTTCGCTCGTAACTGGTAGTTCACAAAATTACTTTCCGTAAGGAAAAAGTAATTGATTACTGTAAAAATGAATCGGTATATATTCTTATTCTGTGTCCCGAATCTTTTCTGTTATTTTTAATGTGGTAAAACAAAATTTGTGCTATTTTTTAAATTTTTATCATTCTTGATTAAATTGACAATTTATTTCTTTGAATTGTTGATCGAATTTTTCCAACTGGAGTTATTTTATTTTTGCTCATTTTATTCGTTGATTTTCTGTTTTTCCAACAATTGTCAATTTTCGTTCAAATTTTGTTGTAACTATGTTATTTTTGTGTAACTTTCGTGCGGTTCTTAATGCATTTGTATATTTTTATTTTACTTTCGTGTTTCCTGATATTATATATAATTATATCTTTTTAGATTTAAGGGTGCTTAATTGATGTTTTGTAGGTTCATTTTAAATTAGCCCTGCTGTGTTTGTGTGTTATTTTCGATATATTCAGACAAATCTAAAGGTCATTTAGATTTGGTCTAACATCTTGAATGAGTCATTATCTTTGTTATAAAATTTCTGTGACTCATCCGTAACCTTGAGAATAACCTTGAAGTGGTCCATCGGTGACATGATTTTGAAAAAGAATTGGACCTTAAATGATTTCTTGCTTTTGTTTAAATTTGACCTTATAAAATTTTCAATACTTTTATTTTATTTTTAAAATTTTAGCAGTTATGTGGTGGATGTATGTGATCCAACAGTGACATAGTCTAGCGGCAGTTTCGGATTAACCAATAAACACACTAAGCACGTGCACACCACGACGAGCTACTACAATTTTTAAAGTATTGTATATAATATTGTAGTAAATATTAATTTTGCACAACTCGCACTTACCTGGATATGGTTGGCTGTTTGGGCACCATACTTGGTAAGTGCCTAGGGCCCCTGAATATGTTAAGCCAGCCCTGTCTAGTGGAAACATATCCATCTACTTTTATTATTATTATTATTAATATTATAGTAATTGATAGAATTTGTTTCCAAAAAATAAATTTAAAATTTTTAATTATAAAATTTCGTATTATATTATCTTGTATACGTTGGGATTTTTACTTTTATTACTATAAATTAATAATTCCAAATGCTTTTTATACCTATAGAAATTACTGAGACCAAATTTAGAAATATTAACACCTGTTTTTTTCGAAAGTGCTAAATTCTGTTTTTCTAAGGGGTCGAAATTTCTGTTTTTAGCGTTAAGTGACTTTGTTAATTTCATCTGAAAAAAAACTAGTAAAACCAAAAATCCCTTCAGTTCTTTGTAGCACATAGTTATTTTAGCAGTATGTGATTTAGTTCATTTTCAACTATGGCCATTTAAACGATAGTCGATAGTAATATGATTTGAGCCTTTCAGATATGATATAGTCAACCCCTCTAGAAATATATAAAGCTAAAAATATTTTTAAAGTAGGTCCAAAAAGTAGGTCAAGGTCGTTTTAGGTCAAAAAAGGTTGTTTGAAGGTAAAATTAATTTATAAAATCAATATAATTTATTTAAGTAGGTCATAAATTTAAACTATATACATTATTTTAATTAAAATATATAACCTATATAGTTTATTTATTTGTCATATATTTATAGTGCAACCTAAATCCCTTGTAACTCCACACAGTAAAAAATATTACTGCTATTATTCAAAAAATATGAAATAGATTTAAAACATTTAATAGCTGGATTCCTTAAGAGTTTTGTGTTGCCTTTTTCTAGCGCCACTTTCTAAAGTTCTCTTCATTTCTTATTGATTTCTATTTATTATCAATTATCAAGAACAAAAAAAGAAATGACTTATTATTTTCAATTTCATGGAGTTCAAATATTCTATCATGAAGATCAATTATATTATGCATTGATAAAATATTAAAACACTTTAAACTTTTAACAAAGTTGAAGACAGGCTAATGTTAATTAAATATTTCTCTAAAAGTTAGGAATTTTCGGGTTGTTTAGTAGAAGTTGGTTTGTATCTCTAATTCCTTGTGCTCTAAATTTGCAACAAAATCTATAACACCCAACAATAATTTTTATTTAAATTCAACACAAATAATACACTTGTTAATACAATCACCATTTTATAATTAATTTTTATTTATTTATTGAACTTTTTTTGCATTATTTTCTTCATTTGCTATCTGTGAATATTTGTTTCCTTGGCAATATGCCAATTTTCGCATTTATTTATTAATTTTAAATATTCCAATTTTTTTGGCTTTTTATTGATCCGCTTTTTATTCATTGTGCATGTTGATCTCCTGTTGCACCAATCTAAACAATCCCAACAGAATCGTATTAACGTATAAAACGCTATTTGAATTCATTACGTACAAAAACTGTTTCTGAGTGAAATAATTGTACTGATTTTGAATTCTAAGGTTAAATTCATGGCATCAGGTTGTGCAGCGAAATAAATAGAATAAAATCTGAGTCAAAGGTCTTCCATAGTTGTATAAGATTAAATTGCAGGTTTTCTTATTGATCGTTTTTTGTATTTTGGATGTGTGTGTAAAAGGCTCTTGTGCCTCCTAGTTCACGGCCTTAATATATTAATTTGTAATAAAATGCATATATCTGTTATTTAACTAAAGTGGTATGTCAAAATTAGAATTTTTATATTATTAAGCAATAAAAAATAAACAATAATAACATTTTTTTCAAAAAAATGTAAAAAATAAGAAATTAAATCTTTTAATTTAATATTTGTGCTACCATATTTATGTGAACGTGCCCGCAGATTTTGATTTTGAAAATCTGTGTCAAATATTTTGTTTTAGTAATATCCGGCAGCATCAATATTAACAATACGGTAAATTATAAATCTACACATCAAAGAAATATGAAATGGAATTAAAATTTTTATAAAAAAAATAAAATTAATTAATAGAAAAGCAAATTATTTAAATTCTATTTAATTAAAATCAATTAAGACATACATTCAGTAATGCGCAAGACAATTTAAACACACTGAGCTCCACAAATGTCTAAATTCGGACTGGAAAACATCAAAATCCTTCAGGTAAATGTGTTTTTTGATGAAAATACCAAAACGTGTGTCAATGAGACGGAAAACCTAATGCAGTATGAAAGCCAGCATTTCAAATGTAAAGTAGATTTGAACATATTACCTGGAGAGACTGACAAATGCTGGAGCATCGGCCTAGTACAAGCTTGTGACCATATGTTGCTAGAAAACCGCTATGGAGAAATCGGTAGTTCGTTTTGGGAATTCCATCCACTTAAAAGTGGAAAGCATGCGATGGTAAATGATAGCGATGGTCTTCAATATCCGTTTTATAGTACTACAACAAGTAAAATTGAAATACAAAAAGGAAATGTTGAAGAATCTTTTCAATGCCTTCATTATGAAGATCATTTTTATCCTTCAGTTGCATGGGAATTACCGTATTGTAATGGAGCAAAATTGACAGACGTAATAAGACGTCAGGACTTTTGGATTTGGTTGATTGCTATTCTTAGAGGCAGTCAAAAAACTGAAACTTTCAATTATTTTAATCCCAGATTTGATCAAGTGTTTGTGTTACGCACCATGAGATGGAGGTACAATTTACATATGATGTTTGATAAGGATAAGCCACCAGGAAAAAAGCTTTTAAACATATTAGATAAACAAGAAAATTTCCCTTATGTATTAAATTCCAGCAAACCACTTCCTCTGTCGGCCTTAAGCCCCCCAGATTGCAATGCCGCCCAAAGCTTAATTTGGTATCCGAAAGATTTGTCGGAAAAAATAAAAGTTCTTGTTCCTCCAAAACAAATTATTACTCCTTGGGAAATTTGGCAAGCTGATATGGCTAAGGATAAAAAACTTAAAGTTCAAAAGCCGAACTATTGTAAATTTGTCGGGCAATGGCCTCCTCAAACGCCTAATAACTATTGAATTTTATATAAATTTCATTGACACTTGCAATGACATGTGAATAACTTTCAAATAAAGATTAACATCTCATTAATTCACAGATTTTTAATGACATCTTGAATAAGATATTTCAAGTATAACCTTTCGAAAATATCAGTGCTTTTCAGTTAGGTTAAAAATTAGTGGAAATCGCAGGTCATAAACAGGTTACCTAAAAATCGCATTAATTACATTTAATTAAACGAAGGTGTCAGCAATTCACGATTCAAATGAAAATGAAGAAAAAGAAGTAAAAATAAATAATTGTTAATTAGTGATCTATATAGAGATTCGCGTCTCCGGTATTGGAAAAACACATATGCAAACAATATATTTCGCTGAATAATGCTAAATTTTAAAAAGAAAATTGTTTATTGAAATTCAATCTCAGTAACTGTTGGAATTATTGGATTCACATAATATTAAAATAAGATACTCACGTCCTTAACATAATAACGCAAATGAGTTAGTAGAGAGAGAATTGAGAACCATAAGAGATACAATAGCCATGATGTAAACGGAAAACGATAATAAGATTATTCAGAAATAGTACCAGATGTTGAATTCATGTTACATGAAACAATACAACAGATATATGGATTTCCATCACTAGAAATATTGTTTTGTCTGACGATTGCCGACTATGAATTTAAATGATAAATTCGAATACAGAAAAAAATTCAAGAAAAAATTATAAATATAAATAAAATATAGAAGCACACAAAATTACAGAATGAGAAATAATTTACAGACATGTCGGTTAACGCTACCTGTTTTAGCGCTGTGGCGAAACAGCGCTCTCTTTTTCGAAAAAAAAAAATTTTATAATTGTAGAAATCTTTCTTTTTTAAAAAAAAGTCAAAAATAACTAATTCAGGGAATCCCAATTGTGAAAATTTGCATTAAGTTGTTGGTTCAAAATAATGATATTGTTGGGCTCAAAGCCAAAATTAAAACAAAAAAAATAAAAATAAGGAAAATTGTCACTGTACATACACATGCACTACAAGCAGAATCCAAAAATAAAATAAAAACATCAAATAAACAAATTAAATTATAACAAAATTAATAAAATCGATTAACGCATGCAGAGGCAAAAAGAAACATATACGAAATAAAATAAACTGCCAAAACCTTGCAAAATAAGGTTTAGAAAAAACACAGGCAGAAGCGGTGACCAAGAAACAAAATGTTAAGGGCTAAAACGAATATCATAGAAAAATAAAAACAAAAAATAGATTTCAATAACATAGAATTAATATATCAAAAAATAAAGAAAATTATATAAAAAATTATAAAAATAATTTTAAATTAATAAAAATAATAAAAAGCCCTTAAAATAGCGACAAATCGCCTATTGGTCGCACACATGCATGACAATACTATATAAACAGTGACAAAATTCACTATTTTTAACACTTCAACTTTACACTTTAACACAATTTGATCTTTAATTTTCTTGAAAAGCTATTTAAGTAAGGAATTTTGGATTTTATTATGTTTTGTCATAGGTTTTTATGTAAATATAATTTTAGATGTTCGTAATAATAATTTTATCTCATATAAATGTTTTATTTATGATATTGATTAAGTATGCAGAGGTACCGGTAAAAATCTATATTTATGTATCAAAATAGATATCGAACGGGAAGGTCAGTGATCCGGCTGACGAACTAATTTTCGTTAGTTGCGATTGCTGGTCGTGCATTCTTGAAAACTAGTAGGTAGATGTGTCCCATCTGGCGCACTTTTTGGTACCCCCCCCCTGACAAAAACAAAACAAACTAAAATATAATGTAAACACAAAAAAATTACAAAATAATGAATAAGAACAAGAACGTATATAGGTATACATTTATTAATTCAATGAACAGTTGGATGAGCTGTTACATGATCTGTTTGATAGGCTGTTGGATGTGCTGTTGGACGTGCTGTCGGATAATCATGTGGAAAATTATTATCTTTATTCATTGTCAGTCTCAATCATATAATGACCGTATGCCAGGCTTTCATTCTTTTCTACCCAAACCCTTTTATCCTCTTTGTTTGTCAGTGCAACCTTTGAAGTTTTAAAACTATAAAGTTGATGATTGTTTGTACCAATACGAAATTGAGGTACAGAAAAGGTGGAGTTTTTCTCATAACACTCTTTATAAGTTTTATGTGCTAAATCGGTATCCTTTAATGATATACCCTTAGCTTTTAGACAAGAAGATTTACCTAACAAACTATAACATTTGGGTCGAAGGAAAACCCATTCGTCATAACCTTCTCCCTTACTTTCGTCCTTAAATTTTCCAATGACCGAATCAAGTTTTTTAGAATAAAGCGGATGAGTAGAAGGGTAATTAGATGTATCCAAAAGATTATCCTTAACCATTTCAGACAAAAGAATATCTAGTTTACAATTTTTAATCTCCAAGAAGAAAGAGTCTGTATCTCCAGCAACTATATTAATATCACAATTAAATTGTTGTCGATATTTTTCCAAGTCCTTATACTGAAGCTCATACATTCGAAGTTTCGACAAGTCAAGCACTGATTGTCCTATATAACTTGGTCGATCTAAACATACTGAGTCAGGATTTAACAAAGCAGCAATTAGATCATCAGCAATTTTGATACTTCTTTGAAAGGTTGGTTTAGAAGCATATGTAATCATCTTCTTTTCTGTATTACATAATCTTAAATTCATTCTTTTTTTCAGGTTTTCGACAGTTTTACCATACAAACTATTATTTAGGAGCTTATAATAATTTTTATCTAGTGTGTTTGTACTTTTTGCTCTTAACTCTGTATTGGTATCAATGTAGTTTTTAAAAATAGGAGACTGTTTGAATCTTACAGCTCGATTCACACGAGTAACCTTAACACCAAGAGACAAGTATAATTTTAGTAAACGCCAATGAATCACATAATTCTTTTTTGGGTAATGAGTCAATAACAATTTTTCAACCTTAGATCGCTCAGGTTTCATTTTCTCAGCAGCAATAGGAAAGTCGTCTAACTTATCGTGAAGTACAGAAGGAATTTCAAGATCAACTTCAAGATTATACCCATATGACAAAGATTCAAGATTCAAAGTCAAACAATCAGATAATATTGAATCAAAACCATCAAGTATCCAACTGAATTTGCCACAAGGTAAAGGTTGACTTAAAGCCCAACCGTATAAATTATTAATATCTATATAAAGCAACTCAGTGGTTTCATCAGTTTTTACAAAGTGTTTATTAACAAAAGTAAGACCTCCACGAATACCACCCTCATAGAAATTATAAATTTCCATGTCTTGCAATAGTTCAATGGGTTTATCTAAAGTTATTAACGCAGAACTCCAAGACATTCCAGGAATACCAAAATAATTTAAAGGCTCTAAACTATTATGAGCTATAGATTTCGCCCGAAATTGTTGAAAAAAGTCAGCTAAAAGAAAGCAATCGAGTTTCAAGTATATCATCATATAGTCAAGTAAATTTACACATTTAGTTTCAGTCCAAATTAATTGAGCTTTCTTATATTCAATTTCACTCACTCCTTCCCAGATTGGAGGCAGTTCATAAGTATTTTCAAGGACCTCTAAACTAGTGGCAAAGTTGTACGGAAAAATACCTTTTTCATTAACAATGGTACCAGTAAAAACAGATTTTGTTAATGGTAAACTAGTCAAAGTTTTCACAGCCCTAGCTAATGAGTCATTAACAAACTGGTAAGAGTCGATAAAACGTATTCTAAGCTTACCAACATATACCATAAGCGATAAGAACTTTTCACTACTAATTGGAATACATGATAAGTTCCAATTTGGAAATTGATTTATTCCATACTTAAGGATATGATGTAAGTCATACCCACGTAAATTATGAAACACTACAGGTAATAATTCTTTGATGCTCCTATTAACATTACAACTTTTACATGCTGGACCAATATATTTTCCTGTAAAATGGTCATGTTCTCTAACCTTATCTACTATATTCTTATTACACAAATAACAATATTCACAATTATCAAATAAATATTCTTCGTCAAAAGTAAGTGGTAACATTAGCTTTTTCCCATTTTCTTTATAATATGGTAGCACAATGTTTGTTCCTATATCTGAAACCTTCTTCAAAAATTCATAAACACAGTTTTGACCAATGAAATGATGGTAACTTGTCATACCAGTGAAGTTGTTGATTAATAAGAGTCCAGCAGAAATTGGCAAATGTTTTTGAAAATAAATGTCATCTTTTGGTAAAATAGATTCAAAATCTGAATAGATAACGAAAGGAGGTGTTATCGTTTTTGACCAGTTTTTGAACTCCAAATATTTATCTTTATCCTTTGGTAATGTATATAGCGTAGTACCCAACTGATTTTTCTTACATAACTCTTGGTGTTTTTCAAAGGATTTTGGCTTACGAAATCCATTTAAACAATTTTCACACCATTTGCAACGAATTCGAACATTACAATCATTGTTTTTATGACAATTCACCAAGGATTGTAAATTAGTTACTGCTGTATAATGATATTTTTCACCCTCCTTTATCAATAATAAATAAATTGGATCCACTCCAGTTACTTTTGTTCTTTGAATTATATTTAAATATGGATGCTTCATTATAAGTTCTTCTCTATCCTCAAAATTTTCGTTATTATAAATCATTACATTAATTGCTAAACCAGGATTTTTCTTTTCAAAAGTTGAAATATCACACAGTTTCATTGGCATATCGTTAGGATCGTATACCAAGTCATTCATATACGGTAAATATTTTCTTGGTCTATCTCTATGTTTCTTGATTTTATCAGATTTCAATACAGCCAAAACACTATATATGAAACATAAATTATCGGTATTTTGTACGTTAACTATTGCCTTTTTACCTATTAGAGCTTTAGGTGTTGGAATATAACTATGTCCAGATAACCTAGATATATTCGAAACTTTGGTTACCTTGAAATTTACTTCTAGTATTCGGTTTATTTTCCAACTACTTCCTAATTCTGTTCGTTCAACAATCTTTTCATTTATTTTCTTCATACCCTCATCAAGAAAAGTTGTAGTCACTGAAGCAGCGCGATTTGATATACTAACTACTTTGAGTTCCCCATCTTTTTCAAATTCTACTTGGACTCCAAATTGAACTTTTGAATGTTTCATTTCATTTAATGTAATTCTTAATTTTTCCAAAAGAGAAGATGGAAGAACTATTTCCTTAACATTATATCTTCCGATATTCACTTTTATAATTCGGTGTGAGCGTAGTAAATCATATTCAATTTCTGGTTCAACAATAATGTCACTTAACCCTAATCCAATTTGTAAATCATCTTTAATAAATATTTTTTCAAGTATTTCAGATTTTATGGTGCTTTTTCGTTTCAAACTGTGTTTAAACAATGATTTTTATCCGTATAAAATTGAGTCAAGTGATTTTTTATGGTCATTATAAAATTTAAGGTATGGGTCTGAGGTTTGGGTCTGGCATACAGGACATATATAATAATTATTCACTTGATAATATCGATTCATTTTATTGTGGCAGTTGTTATCATGGCTTGTAGATTGACAATACTTCGGATAAAGATTACCTGAAACATGAAAAAGTTAAATAATTCTGATTGTAATAACAAAAAAAACAACTCACATTTAACATTTACAGTAGAGATATTTTCAAGTTCGGCATAATTTGTTTCGTAAAATATTATATCATCTATGTTTTCAATGTGAACATTTAAATCATCTAAATTAAATATAATTAATAATTTAAATAAAAGTAAAAAAATTACCAATTTTATATTCATTTCTTTCATTACTCGATCTAGAATCTTGAATATTAAAAGTATCTAACAGTTAACAATTTAAAAATCATTAAAAATTATCAAAAGATTACTTGTATCATATTTATCAATATGCAAAGTGTCTTGAAGGGTTTTCCTCTTTGACAATACTAAAAAAAAAATTAATAGTTAGTTATATTATACATACACGTACTTTTGGCAACAATACTACTTTTCGATTCTCCGAATTGTCTGAGGTGATGCCCGTGTTGTTGTAAAAACATTGACCATCTACCAGATGTTATTATGAGACATTCTGGACACACATAACCAGGGAAACCAGCATCATTTATCTTGAAATATGATGATGTAACAAGTTCACAGTAGTGAACATCTTCGTGACTGATAGCTACGCAAAATTTATATGTATAGCAATAATTCACTAAAAAACAAATAGTTAATTAAATATATATAAAAAGTAAACTTACTTATGATAATATTTTAATAATAATTTAATTAATAATTGATTGTTTATACCTCAAAATCATTCGTTTATACTAATTAAAATCGATTGTTTATACTAAAAATTACATCCAAATTGAAATTTTTAATAAATTTAAATTGAATAAATTATAAATATGTTTGAAAATGAAATTTAATAACATAGGTTGCTATAGTTTCATGAAAATCATTAATGTCAAGAAAATTACAAAATGAAAAATACTTATTGATTTATATCGATTTATTTATAGAGAATCGAAAAGTAGTATTGTTGCCAAAAGTACGTGTATGTATAATATAACTAACTATTAATTTTTTTTTTTAGTATTGTCAAAGAGGAAAACCCTTCAAGACACTTTGCATATTGATAAATATGATACAAGTAATCTTTTGATAATTTTTAATGATTTTTAAATTGTTAACTGTTAGATACTTTTAATATTCAAGATTCTAGATCGAGTAATGAAAGAAATGAATATAAAATTGGTAATTTTTTTACTTTTATTTAAATTATTAATTATATTTAATTTAGATGATTTAAATGTTCACATTGAAAACATAGATGATATAATATTTTACGAAACAAATTATGCCGAACTTGAAAATATCTCTACTGTAAATGTTAAATGTGAGTTGTTTTTTTTGTTATTACAATCAGAATTATTTAACTTTTTCATGTTTCAGGTAATCTTTATCCGAAGTATTGTCAATCTACAAGCCATGATAACAACTGCCACAATAAAATGAATCGATATTATCAAGTGAATAATTATTATATATGTCCTGTATGCCAGACCCAAACCTCAGACCCATACCTTAAATTTTATAATGACCATAAAAATCACTTGACTCAATTTTATACGGATAAAAATCATTGTTTAAACACAGTTTGAAACGAAAAAGCACCATAAAATCTGAAATACTTGAAAAAATATTTATTAAAGATGATTTACAAATTGGATTAGGGTTAAGTGACATTATTGTTGAACCAGAAATTGAATATGATTTACTACGCTCACACCGAATTATAAAAGTGAATATCGGAAGATATAATGTTAAGGAAATAGTTCTTCCATCTTCTCTTTTGGAAAAATTAAGAATTACATTAAATGAAATGAAACATTCAAAAGTTCAATTTGGAGTCCAAGTAGAATTTGAAAAGATGGGGAACTCAAAGTAGTTAGTATATCAAATCGCGCTGCTTCAGTGACTACAACTTTTCTTGATGAGGGTATGAAGAAAATAAATGAAAAGATTGTTGAACGAACAGAATTAGGAAGTAGTTGGAAAATAAACCGAATACTAGAAGTAAATTTCAAGGTAACCAAAGTTTCGAATATATCTAGGTTATCTGGACATAGTTATATTCCAACACCTAAAGCTCTAATAGGTAAAAAGGCAATAGTTAACGTACAAAATACCGATAATTTATGTTTCATATATAGTGTTTTGGCTGTATTGAAATCTGATAAAATCAAGAAACATAGAGATAGACCAAGAAAATATTTACCGTATATGAATGACTTGGTATACGATCCTAACGATATGCCAATGAAACTGTGTGATATTTCAACTTTTGAAAAGAAAAATCCTGGTTTAGCAATTAATGTAATGATTTATAATAACGAAAATTTTGAGGATAGAGAAGAACTTATAATGAAGCATCCATATTTAAATATAATTCAAAGAACAAAAGTAACTGGAGTGGATCCAATTTATTTATTATTGATAAAGGAGGGTGAAAAATATCATTATACAGCAGTAACTAATTTACAATCCTTGGTGAATTGTCATAAAAACAATGATTGTAATGTTCGAATTCGTTGCAAATGGTGTGAAAATTGTTTAAATGGATTTCGTAAGCCAAAATCCTTTGAAAAACACCAAGAGTTATGTAAGAAAAATCAGTTGGGTACTACGCTATATACATTACCAAAGGATAAAGATAAATATTTGGAGTTCAAAAACTGGTCAAAAACGATAACACCTCCTTTCGTTATCTATGCAGATTTTGAATCTATTTTACCAAAAGATGACATTTATTTTCAAAAACATTTGCCAATTTCTGCTGGACTCTTATTAATCAACAACTTCACTGGTATGACAAGTTACCATCATTTCATTGGTCAAAACTGTGTTTATGAATTTTTGAAGAAGGTTTCAGATATAGGAACAAACATTGTGCTACCATATTATAAAGAAAATGGGAAAAAGCTAATGTTACCACTTACTTTTGACGAAGAATATTTATTTGATAATTGTGAATATTGTTATTTGTGTAATAAGAATATAGTAGATAAGGTTAGAGACCATGACCATTTTACAGGAAAATATATTGGTCCATCATGTAAAAGTTGTAATGTTAATAGGAGCATCAAAGAATTATTACCTGTAGTGTTTCATAATTTACGTGGGTATGACTTACATCATATCCTTAAGTATGGAATAAATCAATTTCCAAATTGGAACTTATCATGTATTCCAATTAGTAGTGAAAAGTTCTTATCGCTTATGGTATATGTTGGTAAGCTTAGAATACGTTTTATCGACTCTTACCAGTTTGTTAATGACTCATTAGCTAGGGCTGTGAAAACTTTGACTAGTTTACCATTAACAAAATCTGTTTTTACTGGTACCATTGTTAATGAAAAAGGTATTTTTCCGTACAACTTTGCCACTAGTTTAGAGGTCCTTGAAAATACTTATGAACTGCCTCCAATCTGGGAAGGAGTGAGTGAAATTGAATATAAGAAAGCTCAATTAATTTGGACTGAAACTAAATGTGTAAATTTACTTGACTATATGATGATATACTTGAAACTCGATTGCTTTCTTTTAGCTGACTTTTTTCAACAATTTCGGGCGAAATCTATAGCTCATAATAGTTTAGAGCTTTTAAATTATTTTGGTATTCCTGGAATGTCTTGGAGTTCTGCGTTAATAACTTTAGATAAACCCATTGAACTATTGCAAGACATGGAAATTTATAATTTCTATGAGGGTGGTATTCGTGGAGGTCTTACTTTTGTTAATAAACACTTTGTAAAAACTGATGAAACCACTGAGTTGCTTTATATAGATATTAATAATTTATACGGTTGGGCTTTAAGTCAACCTTTACCTTGTGGCAAATTCAGTTGGATACTTGATGGTTTTGATTCAATATTATCTGATTGTTTGACTTTGAATCTTGAATCTTTGTCATATGGGTATAATCTTGAAGTTGATCTTGAAATTCCTTCTGTACTTCACGATAAGTTAGACGACTTTCCTATTGCTGCTGAGAAAATGAAACCTGAGCGATCTAAGGTTGAAAAATTGTTATTGACTCATTACCCAAAAAAGAATTATGTGATTCATTGGCGTTTACTAAAATTATACTTGTCTCTTGGTGTTAAGGTTACTCGTGTGAATCGAGCTGTAAGATTCAAACAGTCTCCTATTTTTAAAAACTACATTGATACCAATACAGAGTTAAGAGCAAAAAGTACAAACACACTAGATAAAAATTATTATAAGCTCCTAAATAATAGTTTGTATGGTAAAACTGTCGAAAACCTGAAAAAAAGAATGAATTTAAGATTATGTAATACAGAAAAGAAGATGATTACATATGCTTCTAAACCAACCTTTCAAAGAAGTATCAAAATTGCTGATGATCTAATTGCTGCTTTGTTAAATCCTGACTCAGTATGTTTAGATCGACCAAGTTATATAGGACAATCAGTGCTTGACTTGTCGAAACTTCGAATGTATGAGCTTCAGTATAAGGACTTGGAAAAATATCGACAACAATTTAATTGTGATATTAATATAGTTGCTGGAGATACAGACTCTTTCTTCTTGGAGATTAAAAATTGTAAACTAGATATTCTTTTGTCTGAAATGGTTAAGGATAATCTTTTGGATACATCTAATTACCCTTCTACTCATCCGCTTTATTCTAAAAAACTTGATTCGGTCATTGGAAAATTTAAGGACGAAAGTAAGGGAGAAGGTTATGACGAATGGGTTTTCCTTCGACCCAAATGTTATAGTTTGTTAGGTAAATCTTCTTGTCTAAAAGCTAAGGGTATATCATTAAAGGATACCGATTTAGCACATAAAACTTATAAAGAGTGTTATGAGAAAAACTCCACCTTTTCTGTACCTCAATTTCGTATTGGTACAAACAATCATCAACTTTATAGTTTTAAAACTTCAAAGGTTGCACTGACAAACAAAGAGGATAAAAGGGTTTGGGTAGAAAAGAATGAAAGCCTGGCATACGGTCATTATATGATTGAGACTGACAATGAATAAAGATAATAATTTTCCACATGATTATCCGACAGCACGTCCAACAGCACATCCAACAGCCTATCAAACAGATCATGTAACAGCTCATCCAACTGTTCATTGAATTAATAAATGTATACCTATATACGTTCTTGTTCTTATTCATTATTTTGCAATTTTTTTGTGTTTACATTATATTTTAGTTTGTTTTGTTTTTGTCAGGGGGGGGGGTACCAAAAAGTGCGCCAGATGGGACACATCTACCTACTAAAACTCGGTCGTTCGCGGCGAGGTCTAGTCGTAAGACGCAGGACTCTACCCACAGGGCACCGTTTTACCACTCTTAATGGCTAATGGAAACGTCGGCCGAGACGAGCAGAAAACTTAAATCACGGAAGAACGCCATTAGTTAGTGGAAATTAGGAGTGATCGCGGGTCGATCATTAAGTACATTTTTTTTTAAAAATCTCTCAATTGTGACACGACTGGGTAGTAGGGATAGGATATTAGTATCACGAGTATTAAACTTAAGTGACGTGGAAAAACCATTCGAACACCGGAGGGTATAAGCTACTAAATACTACTATGACAAATTAATTTACAATTGATAACTTTCAGTAGGAATATTCCGCGGTAATGAAATCAGCACAAAACTCCACTGACAATACGTCTCAGTAAAATTCCACACCATTCTAAGTAGGTACTAGTAGAGATATGAATAAAGAATTACGACAGAATATTGATGCAACTAGTCACCTTATGTAGAACCCAAAAGACGGATCTGAATAAGCGCCGCATCTCTGAAAATCCGATAACTCAATAACTAAGAAATAAAGTAAATTCTTCGCCGTTAGGATGTAAAACCCGTCATTTATAAACGGCATAGTAGTTTCAAAGAAAACCAACCAGCAAGATTCACGAATACACTCCCATCCGTCTGAGGTTATCAATTAAGTGAGTAGCTATTACGCCTGACAGGAACCACAATAAGTGTCAGCAGATAAGGCAAGACAAATTCCCAAGGTACAGACATACACGGAATTCATAAATAATATTTTCCTTTTATCTTTCGCGATCCAGGTGACATTGCTGTTGATTTCGGAATAGCCGAAAATCACTGACTATTATTTGCTGAATAGAATTATGGTGGCGTGTCCATTGATTTGTCACACCAACGCCAGAATGACCACTGCATTCATAGATTTAATTGAACCAACATGACTAATTTACACAGGCGAGCTTACTCACGCGTCCATAGAACCAGTTTGTAAAGTATATTATAGCGATTTAAGGGTTGGTATAAAACCAACGATAAAGTAAAAATTGAATTATTATTATCATTAAAATAAAGTAATATAATATATCCAAAGCTTAATTTCCAATGAAATATGACCAATACTGTTTATATCTGTCTTAATTTTTAGGTGTGCGCGTCAATAATTCTCCGAAATATTTTCAAAATTTGGATATCAATTAAATTAAATCTATCGTAGGATATATCATCGCACCAGCTGCATCTACACAAGTCGCATCAAATCTCCAACCTATCCAAAAACTCTGGAAAATTTTCTTCTGACTTCACAGGTCAATTCAGTAAGTTTTTGGAACAACCATAGAATCCATCCGCACTGCCCATATCAAATAATTCTTTGTCTATCTATTCTCATCGAAACACATGTTTTCGTCCACACTAACTAACTTACCCGGATTCCCGAATCTCTCCGTCCGTCGCGGAAATGTCGCAGAAACTCGATAAATTGCAGTGAGAAAATACCATCTTGCAGGAGAAGTATCAGAGGGTCAAGGGCACATGGTGCTTCCCAGAAACTACAAAAGGGCTCTACCAGAAAATATAGCGTCTCTCTTGAGCCCGAGACGACCTAATTTAGAAAACCGGATCCAGCGGATCACCATATCCGAACAGAGTGCTACGCTCCGGCAAATTTTCACGGAAAACGAACTCCTGACTCGTCTGCCAAGTTGGAGACTGGCTCATGAATTGAAAATAATTCCAGCTCACCATTTGCCCCAGCAGACAACAACTCAGATGCCCAGTTCACTCCCATCGACCAGTAACCCTGAGAATGTCTCGGGAAATCGGCGACACAAGCCGAACCGAAACCGTCGCCGGAGGCAGCGGCGCAGGGCATAGAATGCCCTATTGCAAGCAAACCTGCGGCAGGATGAGTCTACGGAAATGACCGAGCTGCAGGATACGTTCAATGAGGAGGATCGATGCTCATCGGACCTGGACGTGATATATGCGCCAGTGCAGCCTTTCTTTCAGCACCCCTCCTCCACTCAAATCACTGTCAATACGACTGGAATCGAGTCTCCCACCCGAATCAGCATCTCCACGATTCTCAATCCTCCACCCATAGAAACTGAGACAAGTGGACATTCTTTCCCAGTTATAATTTCAGTGATGGAACCGACAATCACATCCCGAGAGGAATCGAGGCGATCTGCCTAAATCCGCCTTTGAGGTGCCCCAAACGTCGGTGTCTACCAGTAGACATCAACGGGGACAATTGATTCACTCTATTCATGATTGTGAATGCCTCGACTTTAGTTATTCGTTTATTGACCTTTCGACAAAAACTTACAATCCTGTGTTTGCTATAAATTTTTTTTATTCTATTGTATTTTCTTATTAAAATATATATTGTATATTAATTGATTTCATAAATTAAATGCTAATTCATCAAAAATTTCCGATCACGTATTTGATTTATCTTATTAGCTTAACTTCTAAATGAAATAATATTAAACTGAGTGCAAAGTTAAATACTAACTAGTTTTGTGAGTCAAACGGAGTCAATTTCGAATTTAGCGTATTTATATAATAAGGGTTTTGTAGATCATAGTAGTAGAATAGAATAAATAAATATGTAACCTATCTCATCGTAGTAACGACCGGAACCATAAAAATAGTGATTAAATTATGTTATCGTTCTACAATTAGCAGTTAAAATTTGTAAGAAAACTTGTGTCGTAGATGCTCGATACCCTCCAATTTATGTTCAGCACTTAAACTCAAGGAACCAGGTATATTTATGAATCATGGGATCATAATATAATGCATAAGACCTTCTAGTGATCGCTTTCTACCTGAAACGAAGGTTATTCGAGGTAACAATGCTCACCTGCTCGAATGACATTCGGCTGTCATGCACATTACCAACATGGCTTCAACCATGGGTGTATGATGGCAATCCGTAAATTGTGTGGTGTGCGAGGGGAATTAACTCTAGAGTAGAAGGAACAGGCAATTTGGTGGGAGATCTAAATCATTAGTAATAAAGTTTTCCCTGTACACCAATAATATGGTTTGATATAGTAATTTTATTAAATAGATAAAGTTGATTAATAAAAAAAAGTTAATTTCTTATTCAAATATGACTGACAAAAGAACGGGTAAACCACAAGCTCACAATGGTAAACAAACTGGAAAATGCTTGACGTTGGAGATGAAAATGAATTTTATTAGGTGGATTGAGAATGGTGAACGACAATCTGAAGTGTTTTCCATACTGGGTTTGGCCGTATCAACCATTAGAACCATTCTTAAAAATACCGATAATATTATGAAATCCATTTTTACAACAAATTCCTTATATGCAAGAAAGTAACACTCAAAAGAAATGCTCAAGTGGAAGAAATGGAGAAATTATTAACATTTTGGATTCATGATCAAACACAGAGAAACATGCCTTAGACAAGTTTTTTTAAAAATCATAATTATATATGAATTTAACCCTTTATTTTGTTAAATATACTTTTATATTTTTTTGTTTTAATTGGGATTATTTTTTTATATTGAATCCTACTTTATTTTCTAATTTTTAAATGAAGAAAATATAAAAAAATAATATTAAAATAAAAAACTATCTTTTTTTTTTGCCTTCAAAGTACCAAAAACATTAATAAAGAACGTAACCCCATATTTTAATGTAAATAATACATCTATTAACACTGTTTCTGCTAACACTCAATTTTCAGGAACGCACTTTAAACGCTAAATGACGTATGCCTGTATTATTAATCGACAAATTATAAGAAAAATAAATGTACGTTATAAAGGACAGTATAAAATTATAGAACAAATTAATGAAAGAAACTATAAACTGAGAGACATCGACAATAATGAAATTATTCGAAACGTTGAATGACTTAAAGTATTAAAAAATGGGTGTAAAAAAATTTGATAAAAGGATATTATTCAATTAAGTTGACCAATTGCCTAATAATGTCAAAATTGTAATTTCAAGATCAGAGGTTATTTTGGATGTGTTTGAACGTTGGTGTGTGTGTGTTCCGTATCAATAATTAATAAATCAATAACTTCCTTCTTTATATGTTACGTAATGAAGAGTTATATAATAATGTGTTTTGCATTTATCTTGGAAAGAAAATATTGTACGTTTATAATATAAAATAATGATAATTTATAATATTAAATTAATATAAAACTGTATGAAGCTAAAAACCTTTTGAGTCCCGAAATATTTTCTTCTCAAATCAAGTTACTTTACTAACCTTATATTATATTGTTAATATTAATAACATAAAAGATTGTATGATATTTTTGATTGATTAATTTTTCTTTTCCAAATCTTTGCTCGCTTTGAATGTTAAACGAAAGGATTTTGAATATAGTAATCATATTTCCAATTATCTTCAACAAAGTATTTATTAACAGAATTTATGAGATTTTCTAAATGTTTTAAAATATTGATTTGAACCCAACCTGATTTCACTTCGAATAAGTTCTCATTTAGGACTTGATCAATCAGTGATCTGGTTAAAGAAATGAAAATGAGTTTTCTTTACAAGGATATTTTTAAACGAGTCCTTCCCATGGATCTTTTAAATTAGTGAGTAATTTAAAATGTCAATCTACATAAACATTGCTATATATAGAAAATTGTTGGGGAAATATGGATAATTTTGTGATATAATAAATAAAATGATGAATCTCAAAAAGCCATATAGATATCAAGACCTTTGAGGAAGGATTATGACTGGATCTTTTCTTATTTAAAATTTAAGATAAATTTCAAACAGTACAAATGGAATTATCAAAAGTAGTTGAAAACTGCTTTCTATGAACTCAAATCTTTAGAATTGCAATCATTCAGTATGGGAAATTAATCGCCAATTCTTTAGGAAAGACACTAACATTACTTTTATTATGAAAAGAAAGACTCAACCAAAATATAAACAAATTTGCATACGGATTATTATAAAACAATTGGGAAACATTACAAAGCGTTTCAAATTTGAAACAAAATATTGAAAATCTGCAAATAAAGCAACAGAATTTTAAAATAAATTATGAAATTAATTCAAAAAAAAATTATTTTAATAAAATTAAAAATAGCAACAATAATAATAAATAATTAAATAAGTTTGGCAACGATTTTATTACAAGAAAACACCAATCAAACACTTATCATATACACTGTTGGAAAAAAAATTTCGGCAAATGCCAATTTTCTTAAAAATTACGCTAATCCGAAAGAAGAGCACCTTTAAACATAATTAAACAAAGTAAATTCTCTTTTTATGTTATTTAAACATATTAAAGAGGAAAACGGTCTAGTATATGCTTTTAAAATCAATAAAATTTATACTTTTTCAAAACAGACTGGAAAAAAAATTTCGGCAATTATATTTAATAAGATATATGTTTCCCTTTGGCTCGAATCACACAATTAACTCTATCGTTCATAGTCTTTACGAGTCTTTTACAAAGCTCTGAATCGATATTTTCCCATATTTCTATAACATACTGCTCAAGTTCTCTTAAATTAGTCGGCTTTCTTTTCCTTACTTCTCTCTTCACCTAATCCCATAAATGTTCAATGGGATTCAAATCTGGAGATTGTGCTGGCCAATCGAGCACATTTACATTCTTATAAATGAAGTATTCGCCTACAACTCTGGAAGTATGTTTAGGATCATTATCCTGCTGAAAACAAATTCATCATCGAGACCCATATCTCTTGCCGAAGGACCTAGATTTTTAGTTAGAATGGACTTATACATTAGACCAACCATCTTTCCTTGATAATATGAAGTCTCCAGACACCTTTAGATGACATGCATCCCCATAGCATTATACTACCACCTCCATGCTTTATAGTTGGAAGACAATATTTAGATTCTAAGGCCTTTCCTTTCTTTCTATAGACTCTCTGCCGCCCATCGGATGAAAAAAGGTTAATCTTTGTTTCATCGCTCCAAATTATCTTATCCCAATCACTTTCTTCCCAAGAAGACCATTCATTTGCCAAATCCAATCTTCTCTTAATATTGGATTTGGATAATTTCGGTACCTTCCTTGAGACTCGAGATCTATAAGAGGTATCTTTGATATAGTTTCTTACTGTTCTGCTTGTAACTGATTTTTTAGTAGTCTTTTCTATTTCATTTTTGATACTCTCAGATGACTTAAACGGATTTTTTTCAATTTCATTTAAAATAATCTGGATATCTGAATCATCCAATGACTTTTTTTCTTCCAGAACCAGACAATCTCAATACAGTATCATGTTTCTCATATTTCTTTATGATACTGTATATTGTAGACCTTGGAATATCCAGTCTTTTGGAAATTTCAGAATCCGAGAGGTTTTCTTTATGCAACCTTACTACCTCTGAATCAGGTACAATTTTAGTTTCATTTATGCTCATTAAGGGGTAATAAATTATTCCACAATTTTATTTTTTGGCTGAAAAGTTTTTGAGAGGTTTGTAGAAATCTGCCGATTTTTATTTTCCAGGCATAATAAAATTTTTAGATTTAAACAGAAAATCAATTATAATATCGAAAATAAAAAGCATAAACCATGTTGAACTTGTTAGTTTTAATACATGCCAAATTTTCATTAATAAATAATGATATTATTAAGGACTAATTCGAAAAAAAGACATTTGCCGAAATTTTTTTTCCAACAGTGTATTTCAACAGTTTAACTGTCATACTAAGGCACAAAAACCAACTCAAATATTATGGATTATTTATATTTAACATATTATTTATTTAATTAAATATTTTAATAAATAATAAATTAAATATTAATTTTAAATTTTTTTTTATAAATATTAAGCTTTTTATCTCTATTATAATAAAATATTAAATTTTAAACAATAAAGAAATATCAATTTATCACAATTTAGTATACTCAAACTATTTGAAAAATATTCAAAACATTCGTATTCATAGCACTATAGTCTTTGGAATATTTAATTAAAAAAATAATTTGTTTGAATTATATAAATAATTCATAATATTTGAGTTGGTTTTTGTGCCTGAAGATAACAGTTAAATTTTCGAAATATATCGTACGAAGAGTGTTTGATTGGTGTTTATTTTATTATTAATTAATATTAAAAATAAAAATAATAATAATAATAATAAAAATGATAATAATAATAATAATAATATTTCTATTTACAACTTGAAATAAATAATTAACATAAGGCTATCATTTGAGATTATATTACAAATACATAACAGCTCTGTACTGAAATAGCTGAAAGACTTGCCACGGATTCAGTGGTTTGTATATGTGTCTGTGCCGCAGCGAATCTCAGATGAACATTTTTACCGTCATCCTCAACATCATCAGGTATAGAATAGAGTAAAATAACAAAATCTCACAGCACAATCAAGTAGAGAGTGCATAATAATAATACTAATAATAATACCAATAATAATAGTAATAATAATAATAGTAATAATTCTGAGGTGATCATCGAAGACAACTCTGCTGCATTAAATATTACATGAGATCCCGAGTATCGAATCCAGCATTCCGATATTTCCGATAGCAATTATTATAATATTAAGAAGAAATTCACAATTATCATCACATTTTTTTTGTAATAAAACTTTCAGTCAGTAAAAAACGAATTAAATATTCCGGTTACTCTTGGTTCTGAAAGAGAATTCGACCGATGAGTTTTTTCAGCTGGAAACCTTTGAACAGAGAAAGATGCTGAGCGTGGAGGAAGAAAATATTTTTTACTAATACTGATAGTTTGCAATCCGTTTTGAGATTCCTCGGTTAATTCACTTTTGTAACGATCTCCAGACAAGAGGGTGGGAAAGCTGCGTGACGCAAGAGAATTTAAAACCAATTTTGGAAAGATGTCATCATAGGTCAGCACTGTGGGTATGTTCGTTGTGCTTTTGCTGAACACTCTTTGAGGATATGCATCTTGTTCAGCACCACCTCTACTGCCACTACCACCAGCACCAGCCCTTCCGTTTGCTTCCGATTTAATATGTACAACAGATGACAGGTTTGCCAAATCGGTTTCACTTCGACTGAATTTTGCACCTAGACTCGATACACATTCATCTTCGGAGTACATCGATGGCATCGATTTGGAAGAAATCATGGATAACGACTTAATGGAGCTAGGAATTTGAGATCCGATATATGATGAAATGGGTAAGTAAATAGTTTGGGAAACTGCTGGTGAATTGCTGTCTGAATGATGATCGGCACTAGAGGCAACAACACAAGGTTCCACACTGGTTATCGGGGAGGAAGACGTATGTTGTTGATTTTGAAGTTGGTGTGGAGAAACAGGTTGTAGGGAAATAGAAGTTGGAGTTGCCAGCATAACACTAATAGGAACTGTGGCCCTTTGAGGTGGCTTAACAGATGCTAAAAAGGGAGGGACTGAAGGGGCAGCTGCCAATTGTTCAAAATATGGTATGAGATCAAGAAGTGCGGTATCCCTAGGATCATCGAACCAACTCGTTATTTGGACCTGTATAAATATTAAAACCAATACCACCTAGACAAATAAATTGTACTGCGTTATCTGGATGAAACATATATGATGCTGGGGAATTATCAAGAATAGCTACTTGATCAGCTTGTCGACCTAACATGCTGAGATCTTTCACATAATTTCCTCGATGAAATACACAAGATTCGCGAAATAATCGCCACCGAAATACTCGCCATTTATCGAGAAAATCAGTTACAGGATCAGCGTACTAAAATTTTTGTAAGGAAATTAGAAAATTTATCAATTTACCTTAGCTAGACTCGCAGTAAAAAGAACACATTCGAATATCCGTCCCATTCTCTGCAGAAATACATCAACATATGGCCTTTTCAAAACATAAACTGTATGAACTGTGCCTTCAATATCAACACCAACTTTGAAATCGGCTTTCTCAACCATCTGTGTTATTACCAATATTAATAAATTGATTTTACACATTTTCATCAATAATAAATTAAATTATTTGTACAAAACTTAATTAATTAATTATTATTCAGACTCATAATAATGCTCAAGTAAAAATTGACTAATTTCAGTTTTTTTAGGAATTGAAATTTTTTTATTAACACTCAAAAAACCGGTTAAAATATTTGCACTTGAATTTTTGATTTTAAATTAAATTATAAAGCTCCTAATAATATAATGATAAATTTTATTTATCTATAAGTTATAGTAAAAGTATAAAACGGTGATTCCTTAGTAGCAGCATAAATTAATATATCTGATAAGTGAGTAATAAAAGAAGATAAGTTATAATTATTATAAATTATTCCGTTGATTTACTCCATCTTTCGCTAAAATTTGTATGTGGTAATGTTTATAATTTTACAGGATATTACGAAGATATATATTCATATATAATATATATATATTCATCAGCAATCAATTTATCTCTCCAT